>JAUZSU010013170.1:0-10000 GCA_034780255.1 Parotocinclus maculicauda
CGTTTATGAAGCGCCACAGGTGACGTAAGCGGATATGTAAAGGCGAGTAAGACATAAATCGTGTGACACAACGAATCAATAATTGAATTCGTTGCCAACACTTTTAATAATCGATTTTTATCGATTTTATCGATTCGTTGTTGCAGCCCTATTGCTTTCCATTTCTTTTCTTTTCTGTAGTAAATGAGAGAGAGTTTTCATGAAAGAATGTATTTTGACTCCCTCTTTTTAAAGTATTAAATACATTTTAAAGCGAGTTGTTGACACTAAGGATTGAGGCTGATTAACCGGTGTCGGCAAACATCTCCAGTATGATTGCTCTTTAGGTTCTACAGGAAACTTAAATAACATCTGACAACATACAGTGCAGGAGGTGTTCTTACTGCAAAATCTGTCAACTCAGTTCCATATTCACCTCTTGACGCACTCTCAAAGCTCTAGTGCAGGCAGTTGTACTGCTATTCTAAGAGGCTGTGAAACTCTCCCACTGATCAAAGGGGCCCATGAATCAGATTTACATTATGGTGGCCTGATATAAACATAGTAAATAAAAAAACACCTAATTGTTGTAGAGAATCAGAAGTATATACTTAATTCCTTCTAAGAAAGGACAGGCTGTGTTTATTACTCACAAACTCATTTTCTGTACTCACCATATTGGCAGCATTAAAGCATCACCTCTGGTTAGGGTGCCAGTCAATTTTATGACACATAAAGAGACATTATTCAGGATACAGTTAAAAAAATCCACCATTAGAAGATTCCCAACCAGCAGCCGTGGGCGGACAAAACCTTTCACAACTCTCGCACTGCTGCCTATAACTCACAACCGGTAACATGGGTAAATACAAGAATGCATCTTGTATTCAGAGAGGTATGCAGACAGCTGAAACTGGAAATACACTTTCAACAATGTGATGGAAGGGCCTGAGGATGATTTTTGGCCATAAGCTACCACATTCCTTTGTTTGTTTGTTAACTTTACTATTAGCATCAGTGGCAATTTTAGTGACACACACAAGGTTACACACACACAAGGTTATCTCAAGACTATTCCTATATATTGCAGTGTAGATTTACTCAAAGCAATGGCAAACACACATCTTTGGACTGTAGGAAGAAACCGGAGTACCTGAAATAAGGCCATGCAAACTCAAGATAGGAAAGGTTCCAGGCTGCTCTACCCTGGGATTGAACCCAGGACCTTCATACTGCCAGGCGGTAGTGCTACCCATGAGCTACCGTGCCACCCACAGTCGAGAATGATGATTTTTTTATGCATGCTTCGTCGGTGCAGTTCACGACACTTGCGGTACAAACAGCATTCACAGTGCTAATGGCAGTATGTATGACGTACATGTGAGTTTGTCAGAGCAAGAAGTTCGTTCATCATCTTGGAGCATGAAGGTAGACATGCCTCCAAAGAGTGAACACCACAAAAGCTGCAGTCCAGAAGGGACTCTGTGACTATCACCATGTAGCCCTAACCTCGGTCATGATAAAATGCTTTAAAAGACTGATCAGATACTCCTTTACTCCTTACTGCTTTACTTCCTGACTCAACTGATCTCAACTGATGGCATCATAACCCAGCACTTACTCACAAACTTGACTTATCTGGATTCCAGGAAGGGGAACTATATTTATTGACAAAAAAAAAAAAAAAATTCCCATTTAAAAATGTTGGATTGCTGCAACACATCTGAAAAACTGGTGCTGTGAATAAAATCTCCGCTTGAAGGTCAGCAAGGAAAAGTAGTTAGTAACGGACTTCAGCACAAAGCAGGAGAGGAGCTACTGCGTACCTAAGATCAGTTGGACTCCAGTGGAGAGAGTGGACAGTTTCTGTTTCCTTTATGTTTGTATCACGCAGGACCTGCCATGGTCTTGTCTGACAAACTTCCCGGTCAGTGTCTCTACTACCTCAGGTGCTAAGGTGACATGAATGTGCCCTCCAGGGTACTAATAACTTTTACATCTGCACCATAAAGAGCATTCTGAGAGGAAACATCACAGCCTGGGTTGGGAACAGCACCAAGCAGGCCAGATGGGTTCTCAAGAGGGTGGTGTAATCAGCTGAGCACATCATTCAAACTGAGCTCTCTGACTTGCATTCTGTCTACAGCAAGAGATGCGGGATCAGGAAGATACCATAAATGGCCTGTTCTTTTACTATTACTAAAATACTACTGCTTTATGAAGGCCAATTCAGAGGGAACGAAGAGGAACTTCTGCCCTGTGGCTATTTGGAAACTCAACCATGACAAGCATTCTCAAGAACAGATCTAGTTCACAAATTTATTGTCAGGTCAGCACAACTACCTCACTACATCATGGCCAATTGCACATTTGCACATTCCTTTCATGAACAATTTACACACAAGTAATAAATAATCAATTTATATTTCTGTACTACTAACATGATTTATATATCCTCATTATCTTACACATTCCTATCTATTTATAAGAAAATAAGTGGTTTCTTGTTTTTCACTTTCACAAAGATCCCTGTTTAAGCTATTTCAGACTGTTGAAGGAACAGCTTGGCATGGGGGATAAATATTTGCCACTGTAGCCTATATAATAGTTTTTATTTTCTTTCTGGTTTTTTTTTTCAGTTTTTTTTTTTCAATACTGCATTTTTTCAACATTGCTACACAATGTTATGTCAAAGGTAGATGTGGCCTTTGTACAGTGTTGTACTTTATTTGATCATATTACTTTATTTACTTTTATTCCTTCTATTTTATTATTTTTTTCTGTTATCTTTAACTAGACCAGGACAGTGAACAAGCAAGTTAAATCTGAATCATTAACACTCATTCACATTCAATGGAAAACTTTTCAGAAGCAATTTGACCTAACACATCTTTGAAATGCAGGAGGAAACTAGAGCACCTGGAGATAACAGACACAGGGAGAACATGCAAACTCGACACAGGCATTGACCAGACTGGGACTTTATCCCAGGTATCTGGAGCTGTGAGGCAACAGCACTAATGACTGTAACACCATGTCACCCCTTTTTAATATCATTTTAAAACTTTTATTACGATAAGTTTTTAAATAATCCGATAACAAACAATTGAAAATGTTCTTCTTGCGTAAGGTTAATCTAGTAGCAAGAGCCCAGAGCTTGTGCTGTTTTACCTTTTAGAAAATATATTTAGTCCAAACATTTTGCAATTTATTCCCTAAAAACGTTGTATAAGCTTTAGTTGGCATCATGTCTTTGGAAAGGAGCTAGTGTTACCCCCTCAGTTGTGTCATGTCACAGGTGAGACTTAGCAATTATATTAGCAATGCTAAAGTAGATTATACTTACTGTTGTGTTTTTGAATGAAAGTACAGAAATAGACATACAAAACTTTGTCTTCTTTTAGCATATTTGGGATGGGTGGGATTAACCGTACAGTCACAGCCGACTCTCGGTCATTGATGGATCATCGATCCCCACACATTTCTGTTCTTCCTCGATGTGATCTATGAATTATTTCGGCAGGATAGTGGAGTACTTTGCCATTTCTTTCTCCACCCCTCCCCATTTATCTGAGCTTGGGACCGGCATGCAGCTGTTTCCAGTTACACGGCTGGAGTGTTTTGCATACACAAGTTAATGACAATTTGGGGATGCCAGTTAACCTAACACGCATGTCTTTGGACTGTGGGAGAAAACTGGAGTACCCGGAGTAAACCCACGCAGACACGGGGAGGACATGCAGACTCCACACAGAAAGGACCCAGGCTGCTCCACCCTGGGATTGAAGCCGGGACCTTCTTGCTGTGAGGCAGCCGTGCTATCCCACCGAGCCCCATGTGCTGCCCTAATTATTAATAGTAATAAATTAATAATATTAGAGAAAATTAGAGGTGATTTTAAACGATGGGAAGGGCTACGCCGTTTTTCCATGGTGGAATCTAGGGTTAAAATAAAGATTTCTTTTCCCTCCAGTATCGTTATCATTTTGATTATTTTTACGATTTCTTTATCCACCCACCCAGCAAATCCCCTCCAATCTAACCCTAGAGCTAGATAGGGTGTGGACTCTTGATGTGGAATGCCAAAACACCCAGAATAAGGCATGCCACTATTCAGTGCCCCAAGTTAGTGGGTGGTCTGACTTCCCATTTGGGTTTCCAGTGATCCTCTTTGAGAACCTGCTTCTGAAGTAACATGGGAATAACATTGGGAAACCTCTGAGATTGGAAGATTTACCTTTCAGATCGTACTTTGGTAGAGTTATCAGTCATTTCTTACAGATATGGGTCATATGGGGGTACAAAAAAAACTCTCCTAATATTTGAATTCTATATGATGTATTTAATATTTAATACATTTTAGATCTCAGACTCCAGGCAGCCTTGTGCACACATGGTGTTCCCTGGGATGCATCTTTAGAAACACATTTTGATTTCTCGTGGTTTGATTTCTAAACTCTTTATCAATCGAACATTCCACAAACACTTTGGATAGTAAAAGCCTGGAACGGCAACTTGTCCTTAAAGCCTGGAAAGCTGGATTGGGACTTTAATTTGGAATAACATTTTTCTTCTCAAAAAATGGGCCCAGATTTCATTCAAGTGGCTTAACTTGACGATATTCGGGAAGCTAGTGGGCATAAACTTTATCTCTTTCGTTTGACCCAGCTATTTTAGAACAAACACTGGGCAGAGGTTTAACCCGAACGTTACTATGAGAAATAATGAACACAGACTTGATATGGGTGGTTTAAACAAACGGTATATGGGCAGACATTGGGCACAGGCTTTATGTGCATGCATATATCCCAATTTTACCCAAGTACAGGGCACTCTGTCCTTCCTAGGGTGTGAACAGCAGATACTTAAGAACTATTTGTCCCTTTCATTGCTTAAAAATGTGCACATGGTGGACAGTATTTTTAACCAAACACATTCCTTTCAGGTGGCATTAGGACATGATCTCATAACCATCTGGTCATTATGATCATTAATAATCTTACCCAGTGCTTAAAGAAGGTTTAGGATTCAGACGATGTTTCTCTCGTACCGCTGCGAGCCATGTATCACTTTTGTAACTGTGAAGGTACAAGAATAAGTACTGGAGGTGTTAAAAAAGAATAAAAAATACGTGTCAGTAGTCACACTTTAAGTTTTAAATAGGCCTACTGGGGGAGGATAAGAACAGCTGTGCCTAAATGAGACTGGCACCGACGAGACTTGGTTTATAGTTGGTTCCTTTTTTAATGGATTATTGCATGATTAGGTTATAATATAAGATAAAAAATAGCAATAAATAACTGAAACAAAAGAATGTCATTATAAAACATGAACAAAAAGAACATCAGAGAATCTCCCCCATCTAGGTTGGCACCTGGCACACAGTCCTCGTTGAAGGTTTCCTGAGGTA
Source organism: Parotocinclus maculicauda (assembly GCA_034780255.1). NCBI lineage: Eukaryota > Metazoa > Chordata > Actinopteri > Siluriformes > Loricariidae > Parotocinclus > Parotocinclus maculicauda. Next base: position 5,390 of record JAUZSU010013170.1, read on the forward strand.
TTTAATGAACGCTAAAACTGGGAGCAAAGTCGTCTTTGATGCCACTCTGTTCCGTATGTTCATGGAATGCAGTTCCCTGCAGCTCCTTCAGAAGATGGATCTGAAGGACATGCGTTGACGTGGACGTGAAGTGATTTTTAGTCACAATACCAACAGTGATCCTTCGGCCACAATTTGGACGAGAATTTCCTGTAACCTGGGCTCTTTGCCGCTTTGATACCCCTGTATCTTCTGGTATTTCTTTTACACTACGGCCTTTGGCACACCCAAATGTAATCACTCCCTTTTGCCATCTGCCTTCCACACATTGAACGGGAATTCCGCCCGTGTTGTACCACCTCTTATCTATGTACAAACCCCGCATGTATTTATGGTCCTGTCATACTTGGGCAGCGCCACCTGCAGGAGCCTGAAGTTAAACAAGTCAAGTCAAGTTGAATTTATTTCTATAGCACTTTTTATAATGTAGCATTGTAATATTAAAATAAAAGCAGCTTTAAAATATGATATTATCTTAAAAGGCCAGTTCCAAATTAAGCAAGCCTAGGGTGACAGTGGCAAGAAAAAACTCCCTGAATGTAGAAGGAAGAAACTTTGGGAGGGCCAAGACTCAAAATGGGACCCAACCTGCTTGGATGGCCTAGATGTTAATTGAAAATGCATAAGATGACAAAATTTTATTTCCCAGGTAGCTTTAGTTAATTAAGTCAAAATAATATAATCAGCTTCTGGAGACAGGCACAGCGACGTTCGTTCGCTGATGTCCAGCATACTTCTGCTTGTCTCACTATTTGATGAAATGGTATAAAGCACATCGCCACTGGTCTCTGAAACGTATCTCTCAGCCTGAAGATGAGTCTGGGTTTGGTGATGCCACCAATGTGACCTGCCTGGTTGTAAAAGTTGATGGGATAATTCTGTTTGGGAGTTTTTTTTTTCAAATTTTGTTTCCAGTGAAGAAATTTTTTTTATTTCCAGCACACCAAGATATGTTGGCCAGTCGCTTCTGATTTTGTGGAAACAGTTTGGGGAAAGCCTTTTTTGTTCCGACATGGGTTATTAAGGCCCCACCTTTGGGACCCCACAAACGCTGTTCTGGACAAACAGGTGAAAAAGGCCATGAGTAGGCGTCCCAATACTTTTGTCCCTGCTGGCCTGTGCTGTTCCCAGCCTTCCCAGCTAGAAACTCTTCCCCCTCAGACACCTCTTTGCTTGCCAAAAAATGGAGTATAAATAAACGATAGGAAATGATTATAGAACTTAAAATGTTGCATAATGACGTCGTTTTTGTGCGTTCGTTGCTGCTGCTGTTTGAGGTGAGTGCCCGATGCAGAGCTAAAACACTGAGGCTGAGGGATGATGCCTCGGTGCTCACTCGGGTTCAGAGACAGGGTGATGTGCACCTCAGGGGCTTCTTTGTTCCTTTCCAATCTGCTCTGAGTAAAGAGTAAACACAACCATGCTTTTACCTCGGGTAACAATAAGGTTAGATTGGGTTTGTTTTCTGTAGTTTTGTTCCCTGAGGATCCTCGGTGTATCTCACATTTTCTCAGCGATAGAAATGTGGGATCGCTTCAAAACTGGGTGCAATAAAAGCAGCTTTACAATATGACATTATCTTAAAAGGCCAATCCCCAAGTTTGTGTGGGACTTGTCCAAACTGTGTTCCTTTTTACGATCTCACTCACGAGTTTGCTTACCCCAGGCAAATTAGGTTTTGTTTATTTTCTGGCATGAAGCTACACGAGCCTTGCATGGAACCAACAAAAATGAGACATTTCTGCTCGTTTTACTCCACCATTACTGGAACCGTGAGCCCTTCTACCTCAGACATGCCCAACAGCAGGGTCAGCAGGCTAAAGATCAGAAGGTCACGCGTTTCTGAGTGGCCTTACACCTGGAAGAGAAGTTGCCTTGTCAAGAGAACAGATGAGAACAGGCCAGGCAGGGCAGGGCTCATGTTAACCTGACTTACACACTAAGCCTGAAGGTAAGTGAGCGTATAAATAAGTGGCCTTTTCTTTTCTTTCTTCAGGTGTTCAAGCCTGAGGTCGATCTTCAGGCAGGGCCGGTGCTGCCTTTTGGCCGTCCAGTTTCCCACACACTCACTCTCTCTCGTGACTCAACACATACACACACACGATGTTAATCTCTTTCACACATACAAACATAGGCACAGAAACGCATGCGTATCGAGTGTGTTTACAGAGCATTCAACACACCTGACATGCATTACACGTTATACTGTATCTAATATACAGTATCTATTATTCTGTATCTAATATACAGTATCTATTATACTGTATCTAATATCGATCACCGTCCTAATCTGTGATTTGTAGCCTTTTGTGTATTAATTATGCAACAACGTGACTAATTAGTCTTATTAAAAGTACACCTGATACGATACTGTGTTGATTTAGTACTTCTATGAAACCCTTGTTGGGACCGTCAACCCTTTTATTGCACTTAGGGCTGAATTCCCAGACATGTATTAAGCCTATTATTGGACCAAATTGAAATGTCAATGATGACTCATGGTTGAAAGTCGTTGACTGGGATTAGAGCTAATCTTGGTCTGAGAAACCAGTCCCCATCTTATCACCTGCACAGATCTGGTTTAATCCACTGTCTTATTTTTCCTCATTCCATGGTAAATAGTTGGTTTATGTTGGTTGGCATTTTAAAGGGCGTCCTAGTATGACAGCCTATTATCGCAGGGACCCGTGTTCTCCCCGGGAACTCCCTCTACAATTCAATAGTGAACCATAACACTTTATAATGCAAATATCTGATCAGCCAATCACTTCTTGGACTGTAGATTCGGTCAGGACAAATTGCTGAAGTTCAAATCGAGCAAAAGAATGACGAAGAACATCTATTTAGGTTCGAATTCAAATTCTAATTTATTTCTATAGCGCTTTTTATAACGGAGCATTGTCTCAAAGCAGCTTTATAATCTTATATTATCTTAAAAAGGCCAATCCCAAATTGAGCAAGCCTAGGGCGACAGTGGAAAGGAAAAACTCCCTGAACCTTGGGAGGACCAAAATTCAAAAGGGGACCCGACCACGATGGGTGGCCTAGATGTAATTAAGTAAATACTTAAAAGTGTATTAAAGTAAGAGTATTTGATTTGAACAGATTTTAAAATGAGTCCTCAGTGGTAAGTTATTGGAGGCACATCGTCTCCTAATAACTAAATGATGGAGGGAGTTACGGCACTCTGGTGGGACTGGGTTCTGTTGGTGACTTGGAACATGGTATTTGTGTTAGTGCTAGATGACCTGGCCTGAGAAGTTAAGTAATGCATAAGGAGTGATGAAGTTCGGTGTTAAAACGAGTGTTTTTACTTAATTCTTTAAACGTTGACTGAGGTTTTAACGCCTTGAGGGTTAGCTCCTGTCCTCCGCACTGGGGGTGAAGAGGTCATATAAGCAGTGTTAATGGTTACCTAACACTTGACATGTGCATGTAGTTCCACTGCAAGAGGAGAAGGATATTCATTACTTTAACTAGCCCAGACAGGAGTTATGAGAAAGCCAAAAAAGGGAGGCAATTAGGAAGCAGACAGCGATCCCAACATTAAAATGTAATGAAACAAACCTGAACGGATCTCAAACTTGTACAGTAACAATAAAGGTATCTGTAAATGGCTTAAAGGTCCTGAAGGCAAGCAGGCTGCCAAAGTCACATTATCATGTATGAGCCGTCACGGAAGAAACCAAACGGACAACAACGGAGTGCAGGTCGTTGTGTCCCTACAAAGGCCCAACATGGAGCACGGAGACCAAGCCGAAGATCGAGAACAAAGGGTGAGCCGTAAAAGCCCCACACAAAGGAGCGAGAGCGGCACTCTGAATGAACCCAGTGTAAAAATGCAGGTTGCAAATGAGCGGGATGAGGAACGACTGAAAAAAAAACAAAAGAAGGGGAAAGTGGAGAGGAAAGAAATCCTAACAGGACTGTAACATCTGAAATCGTCGTACCATTCGAATTTGAATAAGGGAGAGTAAAAACAGAGCATGGTATCACGTGGCGGAAGTCTAACGTTACCCGACCAACCTGGGTGTGCAGACTCAGTAACACCAACACGTCTGTTTATATTAGTGTGTTATGCTTTAAAACTATTTAAAAGGACAAGATCAGAAATGGATCTGTAACTCAAACCCTCACAGGTTAGTTATTATTACGTAAAGCTGGCACACACACACACACACACACACACACACATACTCACTACTGACATAATGATTACTGTAGCTAACTAATACTAAACATAACCTCAGTAACCTAAATCTACTGAAGTCGCAGTTTCTGTCCCCAATTCTCAAGCCGCCCCCAGAGATTTGGTGTGTCCTCTATCCCCTGTCCCAAGAGGTGTAACAGGGTCACACACACGTACAAGTTTGTCTTGCTTTCCTCGAGAGGACATTTCCATTAAAATAATGATTACTGTGGCTAATTACCTACCGCATTTTACTTTGCTCTTTTGGTAAGAAAGAAAGTGAAGACCAACAAAAGTCCTCACAAGTCAGGTTTTTCTATCATTGTGGGGACTCCCAAATTTAGAAGGGCAAGGTACAAACTTACAGAAACACACAAACACAC
>JAUZSU010013181.1:0-11053 GCA_034780255.1 Parotocinclus maculicauda
TTTCTGAATGATTGATCATGCTTTCATGTTGTTTACACCAAATTCTGACCTTAACATCCAAGTGTGGTAGCGAAAATCAAGACTCATCAGACCAGGCAATGTTTCTGTGTCTGAATTGTAGCCTAAGGTGCCAGTTCTTAGCTGACAGGGGTGGCTCTGGTATGGTTTTCTACTGCAGTAGTTATTCAGTTAGGAATTGCTGAAACCTGCTGTTGAGGGAGTTTGCTTTGGGCTGTACTCTCTCAATGAAACGCTAGATTGAAATACAGAAATGGGGATTGTACAGGTCTGCAGCAAATTACCTCACAAACATCACACAAAACTCTTAGGATTAACTAAATTAGACAAAGAATGGCCAGGTGCATAGTTGGATTGAAAATCATTCGATTTTTACACATAGCTGATTGATCCTGACACCTCTAGTGGTAAGCATCAACAAAACAGCCACATGCCAAGTTCTTTGCAGCAAAACCCTGCCTAGAAGATCATACTATGAATGGTATGCAGTTCATCTGCCAGTAGTTGTAATATCATGGCTGCTGTTAAAATGACTAATGCTAACTGATGTCTCGCCAAACATGAAATGAAATCTATGATTCAACATTTACAATATGTAAAATTGGTTGTTCCAGTGCTGTTTCATGGTAAGGAAGTTGGTGTTGAAAAACCATAAGGATTTGTTACTAAGGTTTAGTAATACATATAGTGGCATTATTAATTAGCTATAGTAATATTATGGGAATGGAAAGTCCCCACAATCAAAGACACACTCACGCAAACACTCCCTCACAAACATTTGTCTGTATGTGTGTGTATGCTCAGTTTTCGTGCTTGTCTTCCACTTGATTTAATTACAGCTTCCTCCGAGGCCACAGCTGTCATCTGCCATCACAGCAGCATGACTGTGATGAAATCTCCAACAACGGGGGTTTGTCCTATAACGCAGTGCGTAAATAGGAAGCCAGTGAGAAGACGAGACATTTTATAGATTGAAAGTTGTATTCTGTCAATTAGTATTCATTCAGTTAATTAATAATGGCTCTGCAAGGGAATTCACATACAGATTAGACATTTGGGAAATATTGAGAAGGCGCTTTGTGCTTATGCATCATTTAGCTTGACGTGGCCTCAGATATCCATTGACCACTGCATATTCTCGCTGAGGTATGAAGAAATGAGCAAGCAGGATCCAGAATTGTATGGCTAATGTGGTTATCAAATAGAATTGGTTAATTGTAGGCAATTAATAAATCAAATGTGATTAGATTTGTTGACTAAAGATATGACCTATGGAGTAGTTTGCTTTTTGTCAATCCAATTAACCATCTATCAAATCATCAATAAGTTCATTTAGAGTGGTACAATTGCAGTAACGAAAGCTTCAGGACACCCAAGAAAGTCAAGCAAGTGTCAAGACTATCTCCTAAAGAGGATCAGTGAGATTGAGTCACCTCCGGTGCAGAGCTTGCTCAGGAATGGCAGAGGGCAGGTGTGAGTGCATCTGAACACAATGTGAAAAGAAGGCTTTTGAAGGATGTCTGTGTCAAGAAGGGCAGCATTTAAGCCACTTCTCGACAAGAAACACATGATGGATAAACTGACATTCTGCTAGATGTATAGGGGTTTGACTGCAGAGGGCTGGGGTAGTTTATTCTGTTTGAAACATCTGGAAAAATGATTGTCCAGAGAAGAAAGGGGGAGCGCTACCATGAGTCCTGTGTCATGCCAACAGTGAAGCATCCTTGGACCACTTGTGTGGCATTGCTTCTAATTCAGGGGAGTGGGTTTGCTCAAATTATTGCCTAAGAACACTGCCATGAATAAGGAATTGTATCAGAATTGTATTCTCCAAGAGCAATTCTCCCAGTGATCATGGAGCAATTTGGAGTTGAATAATGCTTTTTCCAGCATGATGGAGTACCATGTCACAGTGATAAGGCAAAGTGATAACCAAGTGGCTCCTTAAAGATCCTCAGAAAGAGGGTGGACAAACAACAACTCAGAACCTGTGATCAACTCCAAACACTAATTAGGCTAAAATGGATTGCCATCATTCAAATTTGTGTTCTGTCTCTTTCTGTTTTTGTTTCTCTGTCAGTCTGTCTCTTTTTCAGTTCTTTTGATCCTCACTGTCTGTTGTCTCTCTGTTCCTCGAGAGTATCTTCAGTATCATAGGCTATATTTATACAGCAGGCAAAGTGACCCAAATCAGATTTTTTTTTTTTTTTTTTAAACAAAACCGATCTTTTTAATGTGGCCTATATCTGATATTTGTCTAAATGGTCCATTGTCATAAAGTGACACAGCGGGTGGGAAATATGGTAAACGTATATCACAACAATTAATTACGTTAATACACTTAATAATCTTACACTATATTTGTGATCGCAGACAAAACGGTTTCTTTAAACTTTTGCTTTTAAGCTTTTGATTTTCCTTTAACACGGCTATGTCCTCCTGTTTCACAGAGTGCGGTTGCGATACGTGCTTTCTAACTGATCTGACTACAAAGACATGGATTACAGTACCACATGTGAAAGTGGTCCAAAACCAAAAGTCAGATTCAGTGCATTTTTATTCGTTATGCGTACCCAAATTACCCAATATTACCTGCTGTGAATGTAACCTTTTTTCTGTATCTGCTCTTTCTCTATTTCTCTGTTCTCGTCTCTGTTTTGTCTGTCCTGTCTCTAATTTCTATTCCAGCCAGGAAGAATAGCTTAAAATCAAAGTTTTAAAAAATAAAAATTTACCCATTGGTTGAAAAATTCTGTGCATTCAATGCATTTGATTTTTTTTTTTTACTTTTTAACCTATACTTCATTTAACCTTTTTAAATTTATTCTTGGCATGACTATCCCAAAGCCCACAATTTAGACAAAATTAGATGTTTGATTCTAACCCTAAAACTTTTACACCAATGTTCTGACATAGTTCTCCGTTTTCTGTGTTTCACATACAAATGAATTTCATGGAGGTTTGTGAAAAATGTGTAAAGACATTGAAGTAAATTACATAAAGGTATGCTCAGTATAACAGCTGTCCAATATATTAGGGAATTGGTCATATAAGAATGATAGGTTGGCACTGGTGATGGCCGATGATGCTGAAACCCGGTCACTGGCTGATCGATCAGTCCACAAAGCATCATTAGCATAAACAAATACAAGGCATGCTGTCATCAGTTGTCTTGAAGTATGAAAACAGAATCATTCGTATGTAAAGGCTGGTCAGAAACCCAAACAATTCTTTATGTGCTTAAAAAGTTCTGTGTGCATCTCTAGTGGGCATTCGCCAGCGTCACAAATTGCAACGTTTCAGGGCAAGCGCTGACATAAACACATGGTGAGCACTTCTGGTGCTTCAGAAAGCGCGAAGAGCTGCAAGGCAGCCTTTTAAGAGTGCCCTAATATAGCCATGCATGGGTCTCCATTTGTGCGTGGCCCTAAATCCTGCCCCTGATAGCTCCCCACAATATGGCCATCTGTCATGGAGAGGACAGGAAATCAAAGAGCACTTGGCTAAAGGTCTGAGAGCGGGCAGACCGATGAGCTGTCATCACCCACTAGGCTGTCCGTTTGTTTAGCAATACATTCAGAAATGCCACACTGCTGTCCACACACACACACACACAAACAAGCAAGGATGAGATGTGTGAACTGAACATGTGTGCATCATGTATTTCTGTTTACATGTGTAATGCATGTATGGGGAGGAGACAGACTAACAGTCCTCTATTCTAGTTGTATTTCATGCACATCACATACTGTCTTTCAAAGCAGATATGAATTAAACATAAGGTATGCATCATTTCATCATTTCTTCATGCCTGTTTATTCTGTCATTTTGCCAGAATGTTTATTTCATCTGAATTAAGATGAACGCTATACGCTTTCCTTAGCGGCTCCCAGCATTGTGAAGCTAATGTGTCAGAAATGCAACGTCATGCAAGTGAAGCTTTTGCACAGAAGAAATGTTTGTCTCTCTAATAGGCTATATCAATTGTGATGCACCTCAACCCAATATTTTACAGCCGCAGCTGCTGACTGGTTACAACATATGTTGCACTGTGGTTTCCTTTTGCATGCTCAAATACTTCTGAGCTGTTGAAATAGATTAGCTTTGTGCAGCCTTTGTATGTATATTCATAAATGTCCTGTCTTCAGTCCTAGCTTTTGAGGTATTACTACAAAGGTTTATTTTGAAATGTGCAATAGTATACTTCTGCTAGGATTTTAGAATTCTTGGTTGAAGTTAAAAATTTAGATGACAACATGCAAACACAAAAATCCCAATATTTAGGAATTATCTTATTTTTAAATAACTAGTGTATTGTTACAGACATTTTAATGTTTAACTTCAAGACTGTTGAAATTAGTGCAAAATTATTCTTTAACAGGTAAAAACTGGATGAGTTTTATTTATTTGTATTCAGGCACGCACCATTTACATAACGTTCTGTAAAAGGATGTTGACTGTAATGGACATAATCTGATATTACCGTAATTACATAGCAGTTTTGATATGTCACACATTGCCTAAAATAAAACTATAATAACAAACACAATATGGAAACATTTGGGTATTATACTGTACAATACAGTAATTCTTATCTTATTTTCATAAAACATGGGAAATTTACAGTAAACAAAATGGGTACGCTACATATTATATGCCTTTTGGGAAGGTTGGGTTCTTGGTCACCTCTCTTACCATGGACTTTTTTTTCCTACCATCAGTTTGGTGGAGTGGCTATCTCTAGAAAAGCCCTGGTTTCATCCAAACTTCTTCCATTTAAGGATTATGGAGGCCACTGTGCTCTTGGGAACTTTCAGTGCAGCAGATTTTGTTGCCTTCTCCAGAGTTTCTCCTCATAATCCTCTTTCTGAGCTCTACAGGCAGTTCTTCGCCCCCTCATAGCTTGATCTGTGCTCTGATATGCATTTTTAGCTGTGAGACTTTTAGACAGGTGTCTTTCCAAAGTGTTTACAATTAACAACACTTAGTAAAATGGTCTAAAGACTTTCTCAATGCACTGTATGTGCCAAACATTCAGTTATACAAATAAACAAAAAGTTTCTACATAATATCTCATTTATTTAACTTGTATACATTACAGTTTTAAATTTGCGCCGAGTTTCATGTCAATGTATTGTTGCTATTTTTTCAGTAAATATAAATGTTTCCAGTATAGCACAGGTTAATCACACAGACATTTTGTTAAAGGCTCAAGGTTCTTAGTGAAGTAAACGAGATATTACTAAGTTATCACTGCTTGCTTATATGGCTATTTATTTATTACCCAGTCCCCAAAAAGGCATCAGGATTAATGAGAGGGAACAGTGCTCTAAAGTTATTCCACACCTCCCAGATGGCATGCAAACATCAGCACAATGCAGGTAATTTACATCTCAACAAGGAGACATGCATCATTTGATAATTGCTCATTGGGTAAACCTTGCCACAGTGCATCATTTTGCCATTATCTCGTGTTGAGATTTGACTAAATTGTTCACTTTCATCTCAAGCCACTTTTATGAACCATACCTTCTAGGCTTTGTTTATTAGAGCAAAACTACTAGTGATTTTTTTCCAACAATATTCAGAATATTTAAAACGGGGATTAGTGGTTTTCTGCATCTATGCTTTGGTGGCATTTTCCCATTTAGCTAGCTGTATATTCTTAATTCATTATTCACTATTGGCAAATGGTGAAGAAACAAGGGGTATAACTATTAAAAAATTATACAGCTTGCTAAATGGGAAAATGTCACAAAAGAACCTTTTCTCACTTTATCTGCTTCCACTGGATTCCATTTTGAGAAAACATCTGCAGTTTACAGATTATTTATTATTAATATTTATATATTAGATATGTACTGCGGAAAAAAAATAGTGGATAATTCATTTTGATCCCCTAATATAATATATCCCCTATTTCCTGGGCAGTGTATCCCACTAAAAAATAAATATGCTTTTTTTATGTTAAACTTCTTCTGTTGTGTCTTAATGCTATTAAAGCCTGGATGGCCTTAAACTTTTTATTTTAATGTAAAAAGAGATCTGTTTAGGCCCAGTGGCAAAGGTAAAGTTAGTCTTTGCACACAAACCCTTTTAAACAATAATTCATGCCTTCACATCTCGGCTGGATTACTGTAATGCATTTTATTTTGGCATCAGCCAGTCCTCCATCAAACGTCTCCAGTTAGTGCAAAATGTTGCTGCTTGACTTTTTATGGGATCATGCAAGAGGGGGCATATAACTCCCATTTTGTCCTTCTTCCACTGGCTGTATGTGCATTTTAGAGTTCAGTTTAAGATTTTGTTTTTAAATCTGTAAATGGACTTGCTCCACCTTACCTCACTGAGCTGCCCCTTTCGCAGCTGCTCCAGCAGATGCCAAGGTCAAAGCTTAAACTTGAAGCCTTTTCGATTTCTGCTCTGAAATTATGGAACAACCTGCCAATGCATTTTAGATAGGCTTCTTCATTGTCTATTTTTAAAAGTATTCTTAAAACCCATTTATATTTCTTAGCCTTCAATCCAGCATGAGACTTTGCTCTTGTTTCATTAGTTCATATTGTTTAATGTCTCTTATTGATCTGTGTTCAACACTTTGTTTTAGCTGATGTGTTAAAAGTGCCCTATAAATAAACTTTAGTTGAGACTTGAGTGGTGGTGGTGGTGGGTTTGTATGTGTTGTGTTGGTATGAGTGGATCAGATACACCTGTAGTGCTGTAGGAGTTTAAACATGATGTTCAATCACTGTGGACTGTGTTAAACACATGCTCCACCTTGTATGTAAAGTCTGTGGTTGCACAGTTTGTGTTAGTAATTCTCTAATCCTAACGTCAGTGCTCACAGGATACTGGTGGCTGGACATTTTTGATTGGTGCACTATTTTTAGTCTTATCAGTGACTCTGAATGACCCTCCATCTAAACAGTACCTGATCTGTTGTGGTCATTTAAGGTCCTGACCTTTAGATAATAAAGGAGATGAACAAAGTATGGTTTATTTTGCTCTAATGTAACTGGAAATAATTGTAAGAGATGCAAATCTGCTTCTGCCAAGATCATTCCTGGTAGAAAAATATATCAAATCTGTGGCGTGAGCTAAATGAGAGAGCGCAAAAGAACCTAGGAACCTGAATGGTCTGGAGAGATTCTGCAAACGGTGAAGTGAATGAGTTGTACGTAGTATTAATGCTAGTGAGCCAATAATTAAGGTACTTCTGTTTGAGTGCGACTTGGCTAATTTGCCCAAATATAAATGTATTTTACCAATGAGTGCTAATAATTATGGAGGGGCCAGCATATAACAGCCCAGGAAAGAAGTCCCATTTATTCATTAATTTTTCGGCTTAATCCTAGACAGGGACAAGCTGGTGCCTAGCTGGCAGCACAGGCTGCAAGACAGGAACAATGCTAGACAGGGCATCAAACCTTTGTAGGCTGCATACACTCATACACACATTCACACACTAAGGACACTTTCAAAACACAAGTTCCCTAACACGCATCTTTGGAATGTGGGAAGAAATTGGTGTACCCAGAGTAAACAGACATGGGGAGGACTACTAGTCTTCGTGCTACAGTGTTCTGAAGTCACTCAATGTGCAATGGTAATTGGAATATTCAAGATTTTCCAATAGGAAATTGATATAGGCTACTTAAGATGCTTTTAAACTGCAAACTCTTCTCTAATCCACACCATTTTCATTCAGCAGGAACACCCTGACAGAAGTCATAGAAGAATTCAAGATAGTGTTTCTAACAGCTTCGGTGCAAGCCAACTCGCGTTTCATTGTTTGGAATCATCCCACTCGCTTGTTTTTTCTCTCTTGCTGTATCACAGATGAGCTGGAACTTCTACACCCCCAAAGGGAAACTTGCTCCAGCTCTCAGCATATGCTCACACTGTACGTGCTCCTGGCTCTGAAAATTGCTACAAATCCGGTGTGGTTCACTGATACATGCCATGTAGCATTTCAGCAGCCAAAAATGCCAGTGCGTATCTAATGCGTTCAAGAATATATATGGAATTCAGCAGAGAGATGTTAAACAAGTCCAAATTTACAGTTCAGAATTTGCAGTTTAACTTGTTCAGAGCTTTACAGGTGTGCGTCAGTTAGCGTTCTGTAAAATGGCTTGTTGACCAGACATTACCAGTCAGTATTTTTATGCTACTGTAACGTTAATATAAAGCCTGAGATTGTTGGGTCTGCAGCATTGATTGGCTATTGAGGTGACAAGCTGTTTACGATTTTTAATTCCTATTGTCATTTAAATTTTAAGACCACGTTTGTCTTTCCAGAGAACATTATGCCGAAAGCAATGTACTCTATCCAAGTGGCTACAAATGTAAGGCAGTAATGTTTAAGCCATTGCAGATCTCATGCTGGTTTTTCTTGACTTCTTATTTACGTTTTTAAGTGTTGGTGTGATCTCTGCAGGATGCCCACTGCTCAGCAAAGTTGTGACAATTTTGTTTTTCTCCACAATTTTGTTTTCCTCCAGTATTAGACAGTGTGACGTGTTGCAGTTCTGTCTAGAGCCAACAACCTCAATCTTATCAAGTTACTGGGTCAACTGACTATTGCAGAAAATAGCCCACAGGTTCACGTATACTGACCCAACCCTTTAATTAGAGCATTATATAAATACTGGGTAGGGCCTGCACTCAAATTCATCCTTTTTGGCAAGGATTATGAAAGCTTGACTTTGACATTCTGTCCTATGTTGATATTAACACATCTCACAAATTTAGATGCACATTCTAAGACCTTAGATAGTAGGTAATTTGTGACCATAAAGGGATGCACAAGGTAAGGAATGATTGCTCGGCATTAGCAGGTCCTAAGTGCCCTAATAATAATGTTCCACACCATTATGTAGGGGTGTGCGATATATCCTGGGATTTTATTTATAACAATAATTAGAGGATCCTTTGGCAGATCTATTGTGTATAATGTATTTAAAAGTTGTTTAAATTCCTCTCTCTCACTCGCCTAATTTGGCACTGTTTTTTGATAATATTGGTGACAGCATTTATGATTTGGCACTTTTCTTACAGAAGTATTCCATTAAGTGTGCCTTTATGCTGTTACCTTGGCTGGCTTAAGCCTCTCATGAGCATCTGACTCATGATGTCTGTCATAATCTTCATATTCTGTGTGGTGTTTAGATTGCAAGGCTGTGAAATAAGTTGTTGAGCTGTGTTTAATGGAAACTGATTATTAACATTTTTAATAGAAGTGTAGGCAGCATGGTGGCTCGGTGGGTAGCACCGCTGCTTCACAGCAAGAAGGTCCTGGGTTCAATACCTGGGTGGAGTGGCCTGGGTCCTTTTTTTGTGTGGAGTCTGCATGTCCTCCCTGTGTTTGCATGGGTTTACTCCAGGTACACTGGTGTTAGGTTAAGTGGTGTCCAAGTGTCCCTTAGTGACTCTGTGCGTGCCTTACAATTGAATTGTTCCTGCCCTTACCAAAGTTGCTGGGTGGGCACCGGCTGACCCGTGACCCTGTGTGGATTAAGCGGAGAATAATAAATAGTTAAATAGTAATTGCCATCTTTTGAGCAACATACATCTTTTCAAAACCAAACTGCCTGCATTTATCCAAACTGCACGACTGGTTCTCATTTTCAGTCATGCACTAAGTAGAGTGCTAGCTTGGTTGGTGGTATTAGCATGCTGCATGATCTCTGGGCACGTGCACAGTGCCTGTCCTACTTGGGTAGATGAATATGTGACCTCTAAAGGTGTGATTGTTTTGGGTTTTGTTTTACTTATTTTGCAAAATGAGTGACATGCTCTAAAATAGCTCATATAGCTCATATACTGTTAAAACAGCAATGAAAATATTGTTGTCAACGATATAATATACTATGTACAATAGTAATGCACCCCTACCATTACACCATCTCCACCAGCCTTGACTGTTGAAAAAAGGCAGGTTGGGCTCATGGATTCATGGAATTTACTAAGTTTGACCCTGCAAACTGTGTGCTTTAGCATATACTGAGATTGAAAATGTATATTTGTGAATGGAAATGCATAATAATGTTAAATTGCATACCGAAGGAGATATTGACATTTTTAGTATTTAGCTGAAGCCCTTATCCAGAAGGCATAACTTAAATCTTACAAGGCACAGTTTTAATCCTTTGAGCAAATTACTGATTTCATTTGAAACAACAACTTTGAGGTCATATTATATTATGAATATGTTTTTCTCAGTTTAGGCAATTAGACGCCTGTCTCTTTAGAGCCCTATTTCAGCAGAGTGATAGCATAGGAAGCCACCATTTGCACATATATTTACAACACAGAACTAATACAAATAATTGGTGGGATAAGGGGCATGCACAAGGATGCAAAGGCGGCAGCTTCGCAGAGGTCAGAAAAGCTCCTGATGAGGTTGGTGGTGGGCTAGCACATTATATCACTGCCCTAGCTGGTGTGTTTGTGATGGCACATATGGTGACAAACATACAGATTTGCACAAACATTTTACGAGTTAGATGTATCTTGTAACAAGTCCAATGAACATAGAGGTAGCTATAAATTAACATCTCGGTGAGCAACATTGGTGTGCTGCTGTACTGAGGTGTGCTGTACACCCAAGTGAATGTAGATTCCAATCGTCTGTCAGAGAAACAAGACCTCTTGTCTTTGTGTTGTACCGGAGCAGGAAATGGTCCTGTCACATCAATTAAAATGATGGGCTGCCATAGATTTGAGAAAGTCAAAACTTTTTGTATCTCTGTCCCTCCTGAGCCTTTCAAACTTTTATCTCACTAGACCCATACATCTGCTTGTTGTTATAACACTGGAAGGGTATCTGATCCATATCATCTGATTCCAGGCAAACACAGGTGAACGTACATGGTATGTGTTCAAGCCATTGTGTTCCCTTTAGCTTAAAAAATGTATGTTTCTATTTCATCCCTTCTGACCACCAGAGGCGGTGCTTAAAGCACTGAATATCCCCCTTCGCGCATGCGCGGTTCGAGCTGTAATATCAAAATAGTCACAGCTGTGACCGATCGGA
>JAUZSU010013192.1:0-11053 GCA_034780255.1 Parotocinclus maculicauda
TACTATATATATATATATATATATATATATATCTATATATATTAATGCACTCCATATATGATATCTATTTTGATATCTTTATCCACCTTGTGTAATTTTTATCTTTATCTCCTTACTGCAGTCACAACTGAACCATGTAGGTCTTGGTTTTAGCAAGAGCCTTATTTATCCCCCGAACAACAAATAAGAAGGGAACCCATATAATATAATATGCATAATATATACCTACGTTACCAATCTAGTTCTAACATCCCAACTTCCTTGGAATTAGGGATTTAAAACTCCTCTCAGTTGATTTAGACTGTATCTAGAATGTCATTATTTTCTATGTTCTCTGACCTTTTATTTATTTTTTACTTACAAACTTTGGAATTGTCAGATTTAGATACTTTATCTTTCTATTACCCAGCTTGATTAGGAATTTCTTTATTCAAATGTGATATTTTTAACTAGTTAATGTAAACTTACAGTTCACTGTGTCTTATTCAAAAAACTTAGTCTATGCTCAAATTATGGATTTAACAAATATGATTTTGTCGCATTGGGGTGAGTGGAGTTGTGTGCAGAGAGATAGTGTTTATCAAGTTTTATTACAAGGCAAACGCAAGAGGTAAAAACATAACAAAAGAATAAAAACAGAGAACAATCATAGTTGCGGTCAGTCCACACCAGTCTAAACCAGAATCAAAGCACAAGGCAGTAAATCCAGAAGGGCTAACAAATCAAGTCAAACAAACAAATATCAGATTTCAGCCTGCATGGATTGCCTAACAGTGTAAATTCGAATAGATATTTTGATCTTAAAATATAGTATACAACCTGTTGCAAAAAGTCAAAAACTACATTTCCTACAGGAATATCTAGTACTTCTCCATGGCTTATTCACATTTCTGTGTTGAACATACTGTAGGTCTGTATGTAAAAGCAGAATTCTGAAAATGACATTGCTTGAAATTAAACTGACAGTACATCCGTGTGCCAGTTTGATGTCTACATTTAGGAGTAATAAGTAGACATTTTCCTTCTTATTTCTTTTTTGCCGTATTCATGGATGATCAGATGTGAACCACTGACAAGCCATGCTTTGTTAAACTGGTTTAAACCTTTACCAGAATAGCTGCAAGCAAAGCTCTATTATCTGAACATGTACATTCTCATACAAGTACTTCTCATTTCTGACAGTTGGAAGTGGGAGCCAAAGACTTGAGAGCGATAGCTAGGGCTACTTAATATAGTCAATATTTAAGTGGATAAGTGATGAGGCTTGAAAGCTGGGGATCAGAACATTTTCATTGCACCCCTGGCCTTTAGTGTTTTTTGTTCCTACAGGACACAGCATGGCATGAAGGCCTCTCCTATCCTGCTGTGCTGGCAGATGCTTCCTGTCTCATTTAATCCCACTCTGTGGTGGCAAATGACAAAGCCCCTGCCAGAAGCTTTCGATATTTATAGCCCCTCACTCCTTTTTTCATGTGACAGGAAGGCATTAGAGTAAACAGCATTTTTACGCAAATTGCTGTCATGAAGGGAGAAAAGAAACACATCTGAAATTAGATGGTGACATTTTTGAGGACTGCAGTAGACATCATAAGCGCTAGCTACTTCACATTAGTGCAGAGTCACCCTAAGGGGAAGAGTAGGACAAAAGTGATTATCATGTCTGGACCTGAGGGAGGCTTCATGAGTTAGATGTAGATTAAACGAAGCTGACAGTTCAAGACACTTTTTAATTGGAACAGCCGAATGTTGTGAAAGCAATTAGCCTGTTTGCTGCTGTTAAATCCTACCTAGTTTTTTGTAGAAAAAAACATAGTTTCAGGAGTTTGCTAACAGATTTTATTCTTTTTTTTAGTATTTAGATCTTACAGTATTAACTTGGCAATACATTTCTGTGGATTTCGGACACACAACCAATAATTGCCAAACAAAAAAAAACATTATTTTAGCAGCAGAAGACTAAAAAACAGGTAATAATGGAGAAATTAAAAGGCCTTGTTATCTTTAACATACAGTGAGTACGGAAAGTATTCAGACCCCTTAAAATGTTTCACTCTTTGTTTCATTGCTGCCATTTGCTAAAATCCAAAAAGTCAATTTTATTTCTCATTAATGTACACTCAGCATCCCATCCTGACAGTTGCTCAGTGGCTGTACAGCTATATCTAGGAAGATTCTGGGTCGTCCCAAACTTCTTCCATTTAAGGATTATGGAGGCCACTGTGCTTTTAGGGACCCTGAGTGTTGCAGAAAATTCTCTCTGAGTTCCTTGGGCAATTCCTTCGACCCCATGATTGTCATTTGCATTGACATGCGCTGTAAGGTCTTATATAGACAGGTGTGTCCCTTTCTTAATCAAGTCCAATCAGTTATATTAAACACAGCCAATGAAGGAGTAGAACCATCTCAATAAGGATGAGAAGAAATGGACAGCTTGTTAGTTAAATATGAGTGTCTCAGCAAAGGGTCTGAATACTTATGACCATGTGATATTTCAGTTACATTTGCAAACATTACTACATATCTGTTTTTTTTCTGTCAAGATGAGATACTGGGTGTATATTATTAAGAAATAAAATTAACTTTTTTGATTTTAGCAAATGGCTACAATAAAACAAAGAGTGATAATTTAAAGGGGTCTGAATGCTTTCCGTACCCACTGTAATTCGGTTTTGCCCTAAATACTCCTGGCCTTTCTTCTGCCATTTTATCTATTTATTTATGTTAGAGGCTTGGTTATGCACCTGTATGCATGATACTTCTGTTCATTCCACAATTATTGGAACCCCTGGAAACATTTTCAAAAAGGGTTGGTAAAAATTTCAGTATATATAAAATAGCACTCATTCATTTCTTGACTGAGTAATCATTAATTTATACACGTAATACATCATAAGGCATCATGACTATGCATGAAGTGAGCATGTGTCATGCATGCGTTATTGTAGTGGCAATAGCAGTACTTAAAGTGTTACTTATTGATTAAAAGAAATTCACCTTTCGGTGAATAAAGCTTAATCTCCCAATGGAAATGAGTAAAACACACAGTTTTATTGAAGTAAATTTAGTGAGAGAAAATAAATCCCCCATCAAGAAATACATGCCACCATTATTTGCAACCCTAGAAACTATTAGAAACTAAATTCAACAGAAGCATTTTTTCTTTAATTTACCAAATTGTGAATTTCTTATAACCCCCTTTGTCTGTCTTTACCAGGGGTGCCTATAATTGTCAAGGTCTTTAACTGAGACTAATTCCCCTAATTCCTGGTCACTAAAGAGGCAGAATATACTGCACAGTTTATGACTAACAGATGTTTTGATAATGCTTGCATTTTTAAGATGTTAATTGGACAAGGGCCAGAGGTGAGTGGACGGAGGAGGCTAGTGACAAGCAATAAAAGGGAATGTAATGTTGCTTTTACTACTATTAGACTTGATATGTCTTAATGTTACTCATTTTCTGAACAGTCTTTGCATTTGCAACCCATTACTTGTTTTTCGTCTGGAATATGCATTGTAGCCTGCTCAGTGAACAGGAATTTTGCTGTACCAGCATCTTCTGTTGATTAATTATACAAGCAGGTGTGCTGTTTAATATTAATTCTGGTATATTTTCATTTAGTTAGTCTGCCCATCACTCAGCCATTGTCAGAGAGGTTTTGTCAATAGAAACAGTCAATTGTGAACAAAGGTGAACTTTTGTCAGCAAATGCTTGTGTTCTTCAGGTACAGCCAGCATGCATAGTGGCATCTCAGATAAGGGTTGGTTCATTGGACTGATGTGTGCTGTGGCCCTCCTCACACTCATCGTGCTCATTGCCTGCTTTGTGAACAGGAACAAAGGAGGAAAGTACTCAGGTAAGTGCCTGCACCATATGTACCATCAACCGTTATGTTTATCCACAATCATGGATCATTTATTTATTCATCATGCACACTGCAGAGATAATTAATGTTCAGTAGTGAATTTGGAGACAAAGAAGGAGGAAAACAAGGTAGGAATTAACAATAATAATAATAATCCTAAAAAGTGTAAAAAAGCAGCAATAAAGCAGAAGGATCAGACATGCATGCCCTTACTAGAAACAGATTTATGTATAAAAGATGAATTAAGGGAATGAGACAAAGAGCAGAGGGAAACACTATAATACAATTGATGAAGAAATAAATGTTTATAAAGGTATCCGCCATTTACCACCCAACCAATGCCCCTTTGTTGAAGCCTTAACAATGGTTGATGTATTTAGAGAGGTTTTTGTGTAAGTTACTCATGTCTGTATGAATAATATTTTGTTACTTATTTTGTAACAATCTATAAACGGTGTTCATTAGTGTGTGCACCTGTCCTGTTGTGAGTAGTAGTAGTTTAGGCTTTTACTCGTGTTTTCAGCGATATCCCAGATGCATTTACGACATGTTTGCATGCAGTTTTCTTGAGAAAATACCCTTTATAGCTTTATAGCTATAGCTTTATATTACAGGAACATAAAATGACTATGATTATAAGGACTATGGTATTGTCTGGTCAACGACTATTTTGTTCAGTGTCCTGTTTCACAAAATATAATGCGGTCATTAAACAGCGCATACCTGTAGTAAACCACCAAATTGAATAACAGATATTTTATGAATAACTAATTATATTGAAAGAAAGGAAATTGATTCATGCAAAGAAAACTGTGAAAATTAAGTAAATATATCCATATTATCTTTACACCACTGTACACTTTTAAAATAATAGTTTTTGATAATGTGAATAAAATACAGTGCAATATTATGCTAATATTGTGGACTGTGGTAGCTAGTGCTTAAGGTACTGCACTATGGACCAAAAGGTCCAGGGTTCAAATCCCAACTATGCCAAAATCACCACAGTTGGGTATTTGAGCAAGATCCTTAACTCACAATTGCTTGGATTGTAAGATTGAATACGTTTTAAGGCACTTTATGGTAGAGCATCTGCTAAATGCTGTAAATGTAAATGCTACACATAATATTCATTGAATTAAATTGATCAAATGATCTCCATGTCTTTTAACAACTGAAATGATTTTAATGAACGTATATAAAAAGACCCTCTAAACTATTACATTAGGAATATGTTATAGAAATAGTACCAGACCTGTCTTTGTTCTTGGTTTTGGTTAGTAACCTTGGAGGGTAGATTAGCCACAAGCCCTTTGTAATGTAATGGCTAATGGAGAAAGCAAGCCTGAGCTAATACTTCAGTACAACAGTGATTGGCAAACTCATTTGCAAAGACATTACCAAAATGTGTCTGTTACTGAAGCAAGAAGAAAACAAGACTCACAGTAGCTACTTCTCTTTTCGGTACTTAAGCATCCGCTTAAGTGCCGATTCTGGATGGGTGAAACAAATAACTCACTCTTTAGAAATGGTTTGCACTTTCAGATTGCAACCGTACTCAGTTGTAGACAATCTTGGCAACCATGCTTTGCTTGAAGTCTTTTTGAAGCCATGTTATGAAAATTTCTAATACACTAATTTCAGCCAGAAGCTAATATTGATTCATTTTCATACCCACCAAATCCATTTCAGTGTTATGCCTAACTGCACAGGATAAGCACAGAGAAGCATGGAAATCAACCTCAGAAAGTGTAACAATTCTTTGTAGTCCACATGCACAAGCATAAGGTTGTCTCATTATCCTTGTTGGGACTTTCCGGGTGACATAATAATTATTGTAGCTAATTAAATGCTACACCTGCACCTATTCATTTTCTGAACCTCAGGAACCTTCTGCATCATTTTTAAGTAATTTTGCAGTGTTTGCAAAAAATAAAATAAAAAAAAGTTTTCCCAATGTGAACCAGTGCATGCCCCCAATGTTTTAAAAAAATGTTTTTTTTATGCTTGTGTGGTGTGGGAGGAAACTGGAATACCGAGATGAAACCCATGCAGACATGGGGAGAACATGCAAACTTCATTCAGATTGGTCCAGGCCAGTAATCAAAACAAGGATCTCTCTGGCTGTGAGGCGAACCACTGCTACTGAAATGCCATTGTTACTGTCTTCAATACTACTACTATACTATGTACTATAATCTACTTCAATAAGTAAACAAATTTCAATAACCTACAGTATAACTCATTAAATTAAATACAGCATTAAATGAGTATTGTGCTGAGATGCAATTCTGACAAAACCATGAAATATATATCATTATACCTCCAAGTGGTAATCGCATAGAATAGCATAGAATGAAATAACTGAAAATCACTTAACCTAATGTTCTCGTCTAAAAGTATGTAAGTGTATTTCTGAGCTGGTTATTCAATCAATACTACAATGCTCACAAAAATAAGGAAATATTTAATTATTTATGTATCATTTTAAAATACACTAATTTTTGTTGCAGTATATAATCTGAATTAGCAATAGCTATTATTTTGTTCTTACTGACACCAGTAGTTTTTCATAATGCAAACATTTATGACCATACAGGATGCATCTATTCACATAAAAGCATTTTCCTTTAATTTATTGGTTCATTTACTTTAATAGTTCAGCGTGTTAATGAAATTAAAAGAACCTATCTAATTCTGCTACCCGTAGTGAAAGAGAAAGAAGACCTTCATCCAGACTTGGAGTCTCAGGGTATAAATGACGACACCTTCTGTGAATACAGGTAAGCGATTTTTAACCCCAAAACACATTGAAATGCAAAAATGCATTAAAAAAACTCATTCCACTTCTACAAGCTTTCTACAAGAAATTTCTTTTCCTTGTGTGGGACCTAAATGTGAGACAGCAATGAGATTGCATTACAATATAACACACTCTAAGCACACTGAAAAACAACAGATCATTCATCAATGTGGCTCTTATTTCAGTCCTAGTGGGTGGTTAGAATGTTGTAATACAAATTAGGAGTAATTGCATCACTCTTAAATTGAACAGTATTCATTTTTTTGGATCGAAGTGAAGTGGAGTGTGCCCAGTACTCAGCAGGAGATGTTGTAGGGGACAATCTTTTTTAATTGAAAGGCACTTATCTCCAGGGCAGAGATATCCGTGTTTGTTTCATTAATCTTTCAGTGGTTCAATTCATAACAGTCTCTCTAAGAGCTTACCATGTGTGTAGACCCAACACTTGAGACAAGATCAGTCAAGATCAGAATGAGCAAGTGTGCTGAAGAAAGGTGTTTTGAATTTTTGGGCACAGTCTTAGGCGTTCTCTATCAGTTTCGATTCTGCTAATTGTGTAGTTAAGTTTTAGCAGTCACTGCACTTTGCATTTCTGCAATTACAGACTAGTCCATCTGTTTCACTACATACTTTGTTCGTCCCCCTTACTCTGTTCTCTAATGCTCAGGACCCTCACAGGGGTTCCAGCACAGATCAGGTTCCATGGGGTGATGGATCGTTTTAGCACTGCGGTGATACTGATGTGGTTGTGGTGTGTTAGTGTGTGTTGAGCTGGTACGATTGAATCAGGCAGAGTTATAAAACACTGTGCACTCACTGTTCACTTTATTAGTGACATTCACAATATTGCTCCAGCTTGTAGATGTAAAATCAGAGACCAGCATATCATCTGTTGCTGTACTTTTTGTATCACCTAATCCTTCATCAGTACTTACATGATGAGATGATTTTTTAAATTTTTTTTTGGCTGGAGGTCTATTTTTAGTTTAGCAGTGTCACTCTGAGGTGTTTACAAACGCCAGCAGTATTTCTGTGTTTGATCCACCCATAACAGTGCAACACATACAAACACATTTTCAACGATTGAACCCAAAAATTTCATACTTAAATTGTCATTTTTTAATACTCATTTTCACTAATCTAAATTACAATGTTTTTGAGCTTCAGAAAAAGAAGGTTCTTCCAAAAAGACCATGCCATTTTTTGGATTGTAGAATAGATAGAGGTTGCTACTGGCCAAGGGTCACACTAACTACTTGTATGTATTCTATAACCATTTATAACCATTTATTTCCAATATCTGCTTTTGTATCTGCATACATATTTCCAGAGACAGATCTACGGCCATTAAATCATTTTGAAAACAATGGTATATCTAATATTACACAATACATAGTACTGTATATGTCATTTTAATGGTCTTACTACTTCTTTCTCCACTTAATTTCTTCATCATTTCAGCAGAAAAACTTCAGTGCATCTGTGTTGTATGTAATATACAAGAAATGGCAGTATAACTCTGGCCTAGAAGTAAGTAGGCTATGAAGTCATGAAAGGCAGATGCATGAAAAGTAGTTCACCCAGCATATCATACTGTGTGCCCAGTGCAAAATGCTTCAACAAATCCATTCTTAATATTCCCCCATCAATAAATCAAGCTAAATGAGGCTCCCCACAGAGTCCTAGGCAGGTGTTGCTGTAACCTTTCACACACCTGCAGGTCCTCGTAAGCAATAAATAAATAGGGAGGACTTTGAAATTGTGTACCTCACCGCAGTCTAAGTTTGTAAGCTTTCCTTAGCTTGGTTTTCAGAATAATGAATCATGTACTACATTTTGAACTTGGCCTATTTTGTGCCAAATTCATG
Source organism: Parotocinclus maculicauda (assembly GCA_034780255.1). NCBI lineage: Eukaryota > Metazoa > Chordata > Actinopteri > Siluriformes > Loricariidae > Parotocinclus > Parotocinclus maculicauda. Next base: position 8,539 of record JAUZSU010013192.1, read on the forward strand.
TAAATGACAAAAGCAAATAACATACTGATAAATTAAAAAAAATATATCACTTTTACTAATTAATATTGGTTGGTTTATGCTTAAAAAAACTTGGACAAACATTCTGTTTTGAGGCATTGAAGAGAAGCGTTCACCCAAAAATGCTAATGTGTTTAACAATTTAATTTAGTACAGCTTGCCCTGTTCTTAGTCTGCAATATGCCAGATGTCCCCTGCTAGCTTTCATGGGTGAATAATTCCATTAACCTCAACCAGAACCAGAAATGGCAGGTCTGTACAACCTACTCTATATTTTTGCCCTTTTTCCACTCAGTGATAACGATGAGAAACCCCTGAAGGGCAGCCAGCACTCTCTAGTTGCAGATATAAAAGGAGGTGACAGTGTGGACAGCATGGTGGACTATGGTGATGAAGATGCCCAGTTCAACGAGGATGGATCCTTCATTGGAGAATATACTGGGTGCAAGGACAGAGCATCCATGGAAATCAAGGGAACCACTTAGAGTGCCGCTTAAATGAACAGATTCTACTGGACAATGCTTACAGGAATTTGGCCCAAGGACAAAAGGGAAAACAGATGACACAATCCCCAGGAGCACATTTCTCATTTAGAAATACGAGAATTAATGTGTTTGTTGTCAATTACGATGTCTTGCTGTTATTTTTTAAGGAGTAGTTACACACATATTGTAACACATCAGTAATCTTCAGCTGTATATACACTGCTCACAAAAAATAGGGTTTATTTAAAAAGGGAATAGTTCATTTTGAAATATCCCCTTATTTTTGTGAGCAGTATAGTTGTATGATGTATTCTTTTATGTTGTTGTTAAAATCTACTCAAGAGTTTTTGTTCCTTTTATTATTATTGTTGTTGTTGTTGTTTTCATATACAGCCAGTTTTGGGTTTTTTTGTAATCCTGATTCAGGATAAGAGAAGAAAAGGAAATAATATGTTCATTTATTACGCACTGTAACATCTCTGTTCTCTTACATTCACATAATGTATTCAAGTTCTGTTTTTTTCTCTTTTTTTGCAGATATGGACATTTTCTATTCAAGTTTGCGTTGATTAAAATTTTTTTTTTATGTATACACATTGTTTAATAAGTTATTTCCCATTTCAGTACATACTACAGTATGCAGGCAAAGGCAAAATGAGGGTTGCATTTTTCAACAGTTTTTACTACTCTATAAACATATCATTTTGATAACCCTTTAAGCTGCAGAATACACCGCAGAATACACCTCTATCATGTTTTCATTAAATATGCTTAACTTATTTTCCTTCCTGCTTTATAAGGCATCTTGCTTAGAAAATAGTTATCCTAGCCATACAGTGTTAACTTTTTTTTTTTAATATCACAATCTCTTAAGGGCTTTAAATTTTTTAAAAATGTAAATGTACTATGTATAAGTACAAGCTGTTGCAAATGTAACATTTATCAACCTTTAATGTAAGAAATTGTAATTTCAGTTATAGTTCCAAATTCTTTCCAGTTCCAGTTGTTCTTTAAAGTTGAGGATGAACACTTTGCCCGAAGATTTTGACCTTGCTATTGGATATACCAATATCAAATTTCCTTGTTGTAACAGTGTGTATTTGGACTGTTCTAACCACATCAAGAAATCAAATGGCCTCAGGCTGCTTCTATGTAGAAACATGTTTGTGTTTGCATGTTTTATGAATGTTGACTGACATTTCACACAAATTTGCATTAAATCTTGTTACATGTATTCTTTTCAGAATTGGTAAATCATGGCCATTGTTTTGCTTCCGGATATTAATGTCTTCTCACCAATCTGCTTGCCTAATGTCCTGTAGCAGTGTTCAGGTCTACGTCCCTGGTGTCTTTAGACAGCTCTTTGTTCTTGGGCATGGTGGGGAGGTTAAAGTGTGATTGATTGATTGATTGTGGTGACAGGTGTCATTTATACAGGTAACGAGTACAAACAGGTACAATTAATACAGGTAATGAGTGCAGAAAAAGCGGCACATTTGAGGCACTAACTAACATGGGTTGAAATGAAATGCAATTAATATATAGATTTCCTTAGAGCTTGGTTTCGGTTTTCTTTTGTGAGATCTGGCATCACTGGTGCTATTTGAGATGCTCAGTGAGAAATAAGGCTGTGTTTAAAAGTTCGACTGGTTTTTACTTTTGTGCAAACTCTTAAGGTTTAAGAATCCTTCACAGTGGGGGAATCTTAATGGAAATACCAGCCATGCTGCTTAATGACACTAAGATTTAATTCCGACTCAAGATAAGCATAACATAAAATCTGATTAATATAAACCTATTGCATACACTGTAAAAACAGATTCTGACTTAAAACATACATAATGTCACACCCACGCAGCCGCGTCATGGGACCTGATTTCCACCAGCTGATTTTGTTTAGCGCGCCCATATAAAGCTTTTTGTTTGCTGTGTACGGGCGCGAAGCTTTGATGTTTTTTCCTGTTTTTCGTTCACGTCTCCGAACGTTTTTTAATGGTTATGATTTTCCCTTT
>JAUZSU010013203.1:0-11052 GCA_034780255.1 Parotocinclus maculicauda
ATGTTACCCAAACGTTCTGCAAGTTCTACCGCTAAAATAGTGTAGAAATACTTTAATAAATATAGCGTCCCTACTTCAGGGATTTTCGTTTATCGCGGTGGTCCTGGAACGTGTATATATATATATATATATATATATATATATATATATCTACGAGTGCAACTTCAGCCACGCCCCTCAGTCTGGTGTGCCTCAACTGAGCTTACATGAACTTGAAACTTATTCTCTAAGGCAAACGGTTCGAGTCGCATCGCTCAGAGAAACGTGTGGAGAAAAAAGAACGAGAGCGTGGATTTAAAAAGGGAGATTTAAGAATAACGTCTGATTTGATCCTGCCTATGAAACAAAAAGCAGCCTAACAGAAGCAGACAGGACTCACCTGTGCAGCTGTACCTGTGACGCCGGTCCACGAGGCGCTTCGGTCATTTTGTCTAAAGGAAACAGGAGCTGAAGAAAAGCTGGAATCTTCACCAGGGTTACGATAGGGAAGAAAAAACGTCGTACTCAAGCCCAGAACTGCTCGACAGTCCACGTTTATTGGTAACGAGGAATGAACAGAGGAACAGAAACGGCTGGTACATCCACGCAGAAATCAGTTATAAGCATAGAAAAATACCTCAACAATAATATTTAAAAAAAATATAATAATAAAATAAAAAGAATCGAGACGTGCTTCTTCGGTTATCGATTGAAAAGCAAAAAAACAACAAAAAAAATAGGACAATTCAGAAAATATACTTCTGTACTTTTAAAGCATGCACGTCCTGAAGGCACGAGTGTGAACAGAGACTCTGCTGGACGGACGGACGGACGGAACATTATAATAACGATGGAAGACAAAAAACAAGAACAGTGCATGTGCGTCTCATGAGCCGAGACACACAAGACACACACACACACACACTTATGTCCACAGGTCGAGGCTGGGCGGTACTACCTAGGGAAGGGGGGGGCACGGCATGGCATCGCGGGCAGAGGACGGAGGAGCAGCTAGCAGTTGCCTATTGTCCTCCCCTCTGTCCCTGCTTTCAGCAGAGTCATATTCTGAGCCGACTGAAACCTTATCCTCTTCCATCTGGAAGCACAAAACAGGCTGATTAAGGCTCTCGGGGATGGAAAAAACAGCAGAACGGAAGGGATAAACAAAACTAATAATAATAATAAAAATTAAAAAAAATGGCTTGAGGAAGCGAGCTCCGGTCCGGGTACGACGGGGGGATCATGCATTACGAGCTGCTCCTGTTAGAACCAAGCACCGTATGATCCAGACTCGAACCGTTCTACGTCGAGAGAGTTCAAAACGTACTCACTGGCCACTTTATTAGGTACACCTCGCTCTGTTGGATTGACATCTGGTGCCTGTGGAGCAGTTCGAGGCTCATAAGGCCAGACTTTTTTTTATTGCTTGTTTCGCGGATCCGCCAACGATCATATTAAAAGAAAACAAATAAATAAATAAATTAAAAAAATTTAAAAAATAATTAAAATTAAAAAAAAAAAAAAAAAGTTATTTTTTGGTATTTCTCGGATCCGGCGCAGCACCAATGGATGAAATTAAAATTTTTCTTCTGTTCCTTTAATTTTTTTTTTCCAGATTCACTTTAATTTAATTGTAGGTTAAATAAATTTTATTTTTATTATTAAAATTCCTACTTCCTTGTATTGATTCCACATATTGAGCCCTCGAGAAATTGAAAAGTGCTGAAAAATAAAGATTTATTTGTATAATAAGTAGATTCTTAAGTAGGAACATCCGAGGAACAAACAATTAAAAAAGTCTGGCCTAAAGGGGGGTCAAGACACATCAGTCCAGACAAGATTTCCCAATCTTTAATGGTCTAATTTTGATAAGCCTGTTCGAATGGCAGCACGAGTTGCCTGTTCGTAGCGGCTGTAGCCCATCTGCTTCAAGGTTTGACGTGTCGGTTGTAACGAGTGCTTATCTGGGTCGGCTCAAACCTCTTTTGACCCACAGAACTGCCCTCGCTGGGTATCCTCTCTTTTTTGGGATCATTCTCCGTACCTCCTACAGGTGGCGCTGCGGTTGAAGTACCCGAGCGGCCACTTTGCTCCGGGAGCCCGGAAAATACGATACTTATGATCCTAAACGCAAAGGATCAATCACTTTCTATTGAAATGCAAAACAGGGCGTGGTTTCAGCATGCAGTCCGGGGCGTGGCCGGGCTCAGGGCGTGTTAGTGTCCCACTGTGAGGCATGCAAACCGGGCTGGAGTGTTAAAGGAAGCCAGGACTCAGGAAGCTGCAGTGTGGGTGGGTGCTTTTAATTATTTATAGTTCGTATAACTTTTTAATAAGTAGTGAAGAAATAGCAGGTGGTTCCCACCGTGGATTTTTTAAAATTTATTTATTTATTTTGTCCTAGCCCTGCATTCCAACGGGACGTTCAGGGACCATGGAAGGCACAAAAAAACCAAAAAAACAACAGAGGCGCTACGGAGGCAAATAATCTACTGCAAACCCAACAAATCTGTTCCAGATCCCCGAAAAATCCGCCCTGTAGAAGGCAATCAGGTAGCTCCTCAATTAATGAACACAACTATATTAACGGAGGAGTTCCCTGCTTTATGATGATCCCCTAAATCCATTATAAGTTAAATGGAATAAAGTCTATGCTGTAAATCGCAGATTATAATCGTACAACTGGTGTACATGCTACGAGTAATGCAATTACTGGGGTAAAATCCAGCTCTCGGATATCTGAATCTGATTATTATTATTATTTATAACAATACCCTCTCTGACCTGAAGGTGCTCGAGCCACCCGGGCACCTACCGGATTCACGTGTAACCTTGGGACAGGAACCAAATAGCTCCTGCTTCTGAGATAATGGAACGTAAACAAGCCCCGGTTGCTCCCGTGCAGCCCGTGCTCGGTACAGTAAACATGCAGGCGCGTGGACATGCAGGTTAAACGTGCTTTATGCTCTGGCGGTCTCTGCCTTTTAGCGCCGCTTTAATCTGCCCCCGGTTCGCTTGCGGAACATAAATAATAAAAACATAAATAACATAAATTATATTTGAGTTTTAATCCAAGCTGAGAGGTAAAGGCAGATTATTGAAGCGGCGCTGGGTCACATGACCTACGTGTCCCAAAGGCTAGACGGTCGGGTTCGAGCACAGCAGCATGCAGCACCAGACTGAAGGGGGGGCGGGGCGGGGCAGGGCGGACGGGGGGGTTAAAGGCTCTCCTACTCTACCTAATCTTTCCCAGCTGATTCTTGGCTCTGGAGAGCGGCTGCAGAGCGATGAAGTCGTCACCTATAGCGACGTGGCTGGAGTACATCTACAGAGCGAGAAGGGTGAAAACACACAGGATCAGTCCACACACACACACACACACACACACACACACACACACAGTTAAAGCCTGCGCTCACAGCACTGAGAAGCATAAAACGTCCAGAATCACAACTCAAATGCTTTAACTTGCATTTTTTCGCACGTTCCTGGTTGCCAGGTCCACTTATTCTAAGCTACTCCGAGCATACAGATGTGGGTCCCCTGGTTGTGGGTTGGCAGGTTTTTGGGGTTCGTTTCGAAAGTGTACGACGGGGTTACGTTCGGAAAAACCAGTGAAGACAGATTTATGGACGACGGGGCGTCGACTCAAAGGAGCCTCACAATGTGTTATTATCTAATAACGCCAATAATAATAATAATAATAATAGGGTGACAGTGGCAAGGAAAAACTCCCTAAGCATTGTAAGGAAGAACCCTCGGGACGACCCGACCTACTTGAGTGGCTTAAAAGTAAGAATGAAGTTTGAGTGTTTTTAATAAAATGTCGAATATTTACTGCCGTAGGTCGAGCTGCTGCTTCGTGGAATCTGGCAACCCTGAGATTAAGCACCCATGAAACGGCGACCAAACAGAAACATTTTCTAAATGTAAAAGTTGACGTTCCGTCCCTCTGTGAGCTCGCTGGCCGAGGGCGAAGCAGAAATCTGATGAATCGAGTACAACGGTCTGATATTCTGCCGTTATCGGATTATCCGGCGCATGTAAACACAGTGCCCGTTTTTCCTTTCGGTTGGCTGTCATTACTAACCTATTTAAGGACCTTCAGGCTTATTTGCGCTAAGAGTTCAGTACTGTAGTGATTCTTATTCACAATGTACATCTAGTCAAAATTCTCAGAGACACAAATTCCAAATTAGGAGGTGTTTGTTTTGTTTACAGAGTTAAACCTGCAAAATATTTTAACTAAAACAAAAGAATTCGGAGCCGTGACTGTTTTGTAATTAAGGATTATTCGAGTACCGCCGGATCCCTGGAGACGTGCTTTGCCTTTTGTTGGTAGGACTGACAGCGTAAGGGGAACATGTTAGGGTTGCCAGATTTTCTCTCTTAAATTAAGCGAAAACTGAATTGCTCTGTCACTCGAAAATACTTCAGTGGAGAAAAGCATTATTTTGTTTTACTTAATTTAAACTCGTTTTATAATTATTAAAAGTTTGAGCGCAGGGTCTGAGCGAAGCATCAAACAAACACAAACACACACTCATACCGAAAGTCTGAAACACCTGCAGAGAGACACGCAAGATAAAAGCCACAACAAAGACAGACGAGAAACAGGACCAGGAAACGAGCAGAGTTTCGTATAATCCTCTGCTAAACCTGCTCAGGAATCACGGCTTGATAAATCCTGCTGAAAAGGCAAATGATGATACATCGATCAATATCTGAGGACGCCAGAGCATCAATACGATCAATACGTTCCTGCTGTACAGGATCTAGAACGTTTACTAATTATCTGGGTTATTTTTAGAAGCAGAAAACCTTGTAATTTCCTTAAATTAGGATCTTTTAGGCTCATTTGTTAATAATATCGTTTAAAAACAAGCATGTTGTGATGATTAGTATAAAAAAAAAAAAAAAAAAAAAAGGAAATTAGTACCTTAAGTACCTTAATTAGTACCTTAATTAGTTAAAAAAAAAAAAGTATTTTTGGCACTAAAAACATTTATTTCGGTTAAAATAAAGGATGCATTTTGATTTTTGCACCCAATGATTAAACCGCATTTTTTTTAACGTTGTACTTTATTTAAAATTTTATTTTACGTTTCAATTCACTTATTTTTTTCTGCTGCAGTTGATCAGTTTTAAATTAATTTACGATTTATTTATTTTGTTTTACGTTATATTATCTTTTATTTTGATACATTTTAATATTAATTCTAATCACTGTATATTCTTAATACATTTATGATTTATTTATTTTTATTTATTATGCTGCTGGTGATATAATTTTAATGTTTATTTTATTAAAATGCATTTTAGTTTGTTTTCTTTTTAAAAAAAAATTTAAAAATATTTTTAATACTTAACTTTTATCCAAATCCAATCCACTGATTGTTCTTACAAATATTATTTATTTATTTTTGTAAGTACAAGTGATTAAAATTTAATTTGTATTTAATTCTATTGGTTTTACTTAACTTTATATTATCTTGTCTGATTATTATTATTTTTATTTTAAATAACATTTTTACTAATTTAATAATTTTTTAATTAGTATTTAATATATTAAATTATATTAAACATATTAATATATTAAATATAATTTTATATATTACATTATTTTTTATAACCTTTAATATATTTTATTTTTTATTACTTCTGCATTTATACAGGTTTTATTTCTTATTTTATTCTACAGTATTTAATTAAATTTTATATTACCCTTTTCTATTTTTATATTCTTAAACCTTATATATGCATTAATATATATTTTTATCCTAACTCAATTTATATTATGTTTTGACTTCATTTATTGTTTAATTATTTTTTATTAATTCTGCTGCAGATAATCTTACAAATTAAAATATATAATTGTATTAAATATGACATTATTTAATATAAACATTGTAATCTTATTTAAAAATATATATATATTATTCTAATTAATAACATTTCATAACATTATGACATTTTATTATCCTATCCTATTTTTTAAAATATAAAATTACAATATCCTATTTTTTAAATATTTAAAATCTTATTTATTTCATTTAAATACATTTTAAGCCCAGTGCAATTCGCTTAATATTCAGAATACTGTTATTATTTATTTATTTGCATTTATTCTGCTGCGGGTGATCATTTTATCTATTTAATTGATAGCATTTTATTATTTTAAGTTTGTAATACACATATTTGACCACTTATTGTCTAGTTTTCTTACTCACCCTTTTTTTCCCTCAATATAATAAGGCATTTGTTTTGTTATTTTCTAAACGAGGCTTGCTTTTTCTGTCTCTCTCCGTCCCTGTCCCTGTCTCCGTACCCGTCCCTGTCTCCGTACCCGTCCCTCTCTCCGTCCCTGTCTCCGTACCCGTCCCTCTCTCCGTCCCCGTCCCTCTCTCCGTCCCCGTCCCCGTCTCCGTCCCTTTCTCCGTCTCCGTCCCTTTCTCCGTCTCCGTCCCTTTCTCCGTCTCCCTTATGCATTCTGAGAATAAATAAATCCCCACAGGCTCCAAAAGGGGGAGCCATTTAATCCTTCCATTAAAACACCTGAGGTTTTAAACAACTGGATTTGCGTTAGAGATAAAAGAGGAACTCTGGTTCATCAGCAGCTTCGCGTCAGGCAGAAGAAGGAAGAAAGAGGAGCCACTTTAACCAGAACAATCCGAAACTGTGGTAAACATGTCAGCCTTTTCTAATTAACGATAAGAACTGCTAGGTTGTGGTTTAACTAGAAATGTTTCCACAGGATGTGGTTTGTGATGTCATTCTTTCACAGGAGGGTGTGTGTGTGTGTGTGTGTGTGTGTGTGTGTGAGAGAAGCCATGCCGTTGTGTCAGTACCATGCCAGTATAAAGCTAAATCCATCACACACTCAGTGGAACGTGCAGGACGGTGCGTCCTGAGAGGGGGCGTATCCTGACCTGACTCTTTTGGGTGCTGGTGGGTCGGAGGTGCCTGTAAAACACCTTCTTGATGACGTCGGGGAACAGGCAGGTGATGACGATGATGAAAATGGCGAACCAGGCCGAGCCGCTGGACAAAAGCTGGACGAAGACGAAGTACATGTCCTGTGTGTGGAGAAACGGCCTGCAGAGCGAAAAAAACCCCCAAAAAACACGTCTTCAGGCTAATAAAACCAGTAACGGATCATAAAGATGCATTTCATATTAACTTAACTTTATATTACCCTTTTCTATTTTTATATTCTTAAACCTTACACCTTCATTTATATACATTTTATCCTAACCCAATTTATATTATGTTCTGACTTCATTTATTGTTTATTTATGTTTATTCATTCTGCTGCAGATAATCTTACAAATTATACTATTTAATTGTATTAAATATGACATTATTTAATATAAACATTTTAATCTTATTTAAAAAAATATATATATTATCCTAATCCATTACATTTTATATCACTACATATTTTATTATCCTATCCTATTTTAAAAAATATTTTAAATCTTATTTATTTCATTTAAGTGCATTTTTAGCCCAGTGCAATTCGCACAATATTCAGAATACTTTTATGCTGCGGGTGATCAAAAGAGACTTTAAGACACCAGCCATAACAAAGCAGCAATGTTAAAGTAACACAACAGAAAAACTGCAGAAATAAACGTTAGTTTGAATATAAGGCTTAATTACAAACCAGGATTTGAGTTTAAGATCTTAAGTAAATCAGACATCCCGGGCTCTTAAATTAGGATCTTTTGTTAATAAAAACAAGCATGTTGTGATTATTAGTAAATTATTGTTAAAAAAAAACAAAAAAACAAAAAAAAAAAAAGTATTTTTGGAACTAAAAAAATGTATTTGCGTTTTGCACCCAATGATAAAACCACATTTTTTAAAAAAGTTGTACTTTATTTTACATTTCATTTTAAATTTCATTTGAATATACTTCTTCACTATTTATCACTTATTTATATTCTGCTGCAGGTTTTTAAATTAATTTACATTTTATTTATTGTTTTATGTTATATTATCTTATCTTTTATTTAATTTTGATACATTTTAATATCAATTCTAATCCATATATATATGTACTACTTATGATTTATTTTATTTATTCTGCTGCAAGATACTCTGAAGTTTTATGCTTATTTTATTATATTGCATTTTAGTTTGTTTTCTTTGTTTTACTTAACTTTTATCCCAATCCAATCCACTAATTGTTCTTACTACTAATTATTTTTTTTTTTTTTCTTATTCCGCTGCAAGTGATTAAAGTTTAATTTGTATTTTATTCTATTTGTTTTATTTGACTTCATATTATCTTGTCTGATTGATTTTTATTTTTCATTTTTTAAATTTTAAATAACATTTTTACTAATTTAATTATTATTTTTTTTTTTTACTTTAATATATTTTATCCCAATCCACTTCCTGACTGTTATTACCACGGTTTTTATTTTATTTTACAGTATTTAATATAACTTTACATCACCCTTTCCTATTTTTATATTCTTAACAGAGTCACGGCTCGACTGAAGATCAGTTTTAGTCCCGTCAACCAAAACAAAGTGACTGATCTTGTAGCTGGTTTTGATGTTAGGGATCAGAAATGTTACGGGACGATTATACAGCATCAGCAGCTCCTTCTTTTCTTTCTGATCTCCTCCAACACGTCGTTTGTCAGTGTTTAAACTCGCCGTGTTTCGTTAAACACCGTCCACGCCCGATCGGAGCTTCGTTCATGGATCTGTTAAGTCCGGTTCTAACAAATTTGGACTTTAACAATTTATACATTAAAAGGAATTAAAATAATAACATGATCCTGTAGTTTGGTTCTAACCCCAGGATCTCCCTGTCATGTCCTTCTGTGGTTAGAACACCAGATCTTCCAAATCAGACCCGTTTTATTTACAGAACGTGATAAACCCTTACCAGATAATGCCGCCGTAAAACAAGGAAAAGATGAAATAGAAGGCGATCGAGCCCCACGTCACGAAATGGTTCATCCACGTCCAGAAGTGAGTCTCCAGGGCCAGCTGTGGAGACAGCAGATACGGATCTAGAACATTTCAGCACTTTGTAAGCTGATCAAGGTTAATGGTCTGCTCTTATCAGCTCACCTTTAACGTTACTGTAATGACCATAACCGTGAACACCAGGGTTCCAAAGGTCCAGTTCCCAAACATCTACCGAAACAAAAGAAACGAGAATCGCTGAGCCACTCGGTACGGATCTACCAGACGCCGAGGACGCTGATGAGACCAAAAACACGGGTTGAGATGAGGAGGAAATCCGGGGTGTGAAAACGAGGAGGAAATCTAAAGAGCACGAGGAGCTTCAATTATACTTGGCATGCAAAGCTGCGTTCGGGAGCGTTTCCAAATCAGAGCTGGAGCTACAAGGGATAGAAGCTTAGGACGGCGGAGATGAAAGCATGCAAGTAATCCAGTCGAGTCTTACCAGCTGCCTGTTAGCCCGCAAAATCTGAAACATGCAGAGCGTGAAGGAAGAAAACAGAGAAAAGCGTCACTAACTCTAAAAATCCTCCTTCCACTTTTTTTTCAGGGGGGGCAGTACAAAAGCTCGTCTGTCCAAACGGCTGGTTCGGAGAAAAGAAACTCCTACGAATTTTTACACCATCGGCGTAATTTGTTCGAATCTGGTACGGTCTCAGCCTTGGCTTGTTGGTTTTATCCTTTTATTTTGCATATACAGACATAATATCTGGCAAACAATACGAGGAACGAGTGCCTACAACGAGGCACACCAGAACACCTAGCCTATCTACTACGGCCTCAGCCTTGGTTTGTTGGTTTATATTAATTTCCTTATACAGAATTGATACCAACGACATCAACGCGGTGAATATGTTTGCGCATGTAAAGACACACCGGGACACCCTCTCTCTTATGCATTTACAAAAAAAGTTGTCTCACAGCCCTCATAACAGGCACAGGGGACAAACGTCCTCAGAACCCGAGACGTTTCAACCACGCTAAACGTAAAACCTCTAAACTCTCCGGGTTTAAAAGCAATAGAAAACAATCGTAAGCCTTTGCGTGACTTTCGCTGGCTTTCACGACCTTTCCGAAACTTTCTTTTTTACTTACGAAATATATATAATATAAAAAAAGAGTATATTTACGATATCATAAAAAAGAAAGATCTAAAACTACCAGCCTGACGAGAGACTGGTCCTTTTTTGGAGTGCAGTGAATTCTGACCAGCGACCCCAAGCAGGACTAAAATCTTACGGGAGAAAAACTGCCGTGTTGGTTCAAGTTTATCAGGTATTCTTTTCAGGTGACCACAAGGGGGCACCACAGGCGAACCAAAATTATTTTGCTTAGTATATGTATTACTATAAAAACAAAATCGGGCTGTGATCTGCTCCCCAGGTTTCATGGACATAGGAGATATGGTACGGTCTCAGCCTTGGTTTGTTGGTTGACTAATTTCCTTATAGTGTATAAGGAAACGGTACTAGTACACCAGAAACATCAGAAAATCCACTCTGTCGTTCGTTTGGGAAACAATAGTTGGCTGGTAGTCCTCGGATTTCGCAAGAAAGAGAAGTTGTACACTCGCGGGTCGAAAGTGACACAACCCGAAGTGAAAGAAACGCTAGAATTGCACAGGGAAGAAAGTAAAGACTAGAATTAGTGAGTTTAGCGTGTGGGGCTTGAAGCAAACCTGTCCGTTTCCCATCAGACTTGTGTCCTCTCCCATCAGGACGTAGGAGCCGAAGAAGAAGACGAAGGCGTGGCAGAAGCCGAGGACGGTCCAGTACAAAAAAGTTCTGAAGGACAGCAGCGAGTTCTTGCTGATATCTCTGATAAAGCAGGACACGGATCACGTTATAGATCATGTTTATGTAGTTATGGTAGAGTGTACCGTGTGTGTGTGTGTGTGTGTGTGTGTGTGTGTGTGTGTGTGTGTTTTACCTGTACAGCGCAGGCTTGCTCTGCAGAACATGTGGATGAACCAGCTGTTCAAAGAGACTGTAGACCAGGATGGGGAGGGAGGTGAAGCAGATGTTGTAGAGTGTGAGATACACACTGTCATACAGGGTCTGAACACACACACACACACACACATACA
>JAUZSU010013214.1:0-11051 GCA_034780255.1 Parotocinclus maculicauda
TTTCGAAAAACTTGGTTGCAAATTTATTTTTCAATGAACAAAGTTCGTAAGCAACAGTAGTTCTTGTTTGTATGTTCCCTATACGTCTATATCGCACAATTAAGGTTTAATAAACGTCCTGTCTTGTTATATAGGGCATGTTCATTTAATTGGACCAGCCGTTATTAAGACCAAAACGATCGCGTCCCAATGTGGTCCCATTAACCGGATTCGACTGTATTTCAATTAACATCTAGGCCACTCAAAGAGGACGGGTCCCTTTTTGAGTCTTGGTCCTCCCAAGGTTTATTCCTTATATATACACGGAGAATTTCCTTTCCACTGTTGCCTTAGGCTTGCTCAATTTGGGATTGGCCATTTAAGATAATATAATATTGTAAACGTGTAAAATTGAGACAATGCACCATTGTAAAAAGCTTTATATAAATAAATTTGACTTTTACAGAATGAAAGTATTTTTATGTGTTAACCAGCCAGAACTATAAATATAACTATAAATCCTTAGATATTCTGCTCAGTAATCATGTTTTGCATGGGTTGTAAACATGCATTTATTTGGCATGAACTAATATCTCAGTTTGAAGTATTAAAAATACTGTTGTATAATTCTGAATGCAATTGTATAGCACGTTTACTTTGCATCTCTCAGAACATCACAACGCTTATTTTATTTATCATTATCTTACCACTTCCACATAAATATATATATAACATATTATATAAAATAGTGTATAAAATTGTGCCCGACTCCTTCACCTGTGTTTGTGTTCACGTTAAAGTTATTCATGTATAACGAGTTTTACAGTAGGACATTGTAGCAAAAGAGTTTTTTAAAAGCAGAATCCAGATCTAGATGCTTTGGGGTTCATATGAACTTTCAGCTCTGGGAGCCTCCTCTTGAAAGATACATACAGTACATATAGTGTAGATGTGGTCTAAAGATTTTCATATTTGAATAAAATATTTTGAATGATGCTTATGTTACTTACAGTTGATTGAAAGCTGTTTCTAAGGAGAAACCAGACCACTGGATGCCCTCAATACATTTTTTTGAAGGGGGGTTTGCTTAGTTCTTTTTGCCATGGTATCAAGAGGAATGAAATGGCTCCCCACACTCAAGCCTTTTAAATACTGCCACAGGAACACCCTAAATGAACTCATTAATTAATTACAAAGCATTAACAACATTATTTAATTAAGAGTCATAAGATAATAAGAAGCTTCTAAAAGGCATTTTTTGTGATATCAACTACACTGGTTTAAAAGATGTGTGCAAACTTTTGACTACTTGGAAACTGAAATGGTAACTTTAAGCTGAATTATAAAACTGCTTGGAAAATTCGAGTCACACTTGAAGCCGATGTTAAACAGCCAGTATGTGCAAACCTCAAAACATTGGAATTCTGCTTAACAATTTAATAATTGTAATGGCCTCCAAGTACATAAGAAACATATAGCTGGTTTAAAATAATAATAATATTGTAAGCCATGCACATCCTGGATTGTATTGTTTCTTTATTTCACAATATTGCAATTTTGATTCTTGCAACATATTAAAAAATGGACAATAATGCATTTAACACTGTTTTACCATTCTTTTTCACAACATCTAAATAATATTTATGGACTGAATTTAGTGTGTCAGGTGTTATTTTGTCCAATACTTGCCTGCAAACGCGTCTTAAGGTGTGCAACAGTATGATGTTGTCATTGTCTTTCCATTTCAAAATTCTCCATCTCTATTGGTGGGCATTTCAGGACTGCAGGCAGGCCAGTCCAGCATTTGCACCCTCTTCTTACACAACCAGACTTTACTTTGTAATGCATGCAGAGTGTAATTTTGCATTGCGTTAGTTAAATATGCATGTGCATCCCTGGAACAGATGGCATCTTACATATGTCTGTGTAAGTTGTCAGTCATCCAGGTCATGGTAGACTTAAGTGTTGAGATAAAGGCAAGTGGACTTCTTTTTCTTGAAGATTTTTGACTTCTTATCCAGAAGGCTTCTTCTCCAGTTGCCAGTCTCCAGTCCAGTTGTCTTCACTCAAGTCTATGTGGTGTTACAGGAAGTGATTTAGCTTAAAATATTTTGATGTCCTAATTTACTTTTGCCAAGAAAAATGACTCAACTGTCTCAAGCTTTTTCATTTGTTGCTGGCCTGAATGATCCACACGGCATCATTTTCTTTCATAAATTACATGAAATATTGATACTGACCACAACATATTTCCATACCCATTGCCTCAGAGCCCAAAGAAGTTGATGGCACTTTTGGACATGGTTAAAAGTCACAGAAAGGGTTCATTTTCACACAGTAAAGGTTTAATTGGCATTGCTGAATGTAACTACATATCTTAGTGCTTGACCAAGGTTTGCCAAAACAATCCGGAGCCCATGTGGTTATTACAAGTCTATGGGATTAGTGATCACAGACATTCAGCTTAGGCTCACATCCTTGCCTGTTATGCACTGATATTGCCCTCGACATCATTTACAGTACATGATGAAATATCCAAAAGCCTTCCTATCATCGGTTTTTTATTCATTTCAATAATTGTGGTAAACCTTGGCCCAATATTGTTCCTAAAGGAATAGGCCTTTCCAGGATTCTGCTTTTGGACCACATTATGATTACAATTCTCTATGGAAATAACAGTCTCCATATTGTCTCAACATTTCTCATTTGTGTTTGTATGATATATGGATGCACCTCAATCCACATAAAAGGCACAATAATTAATTTCTGTATGTAGCCTTTTGGCCTCAAGTGTATATAGATACAGTCATACAGACAAGGTATGGTTAAATGTTGTAAATGCAGTATGTATTATGCTGTATAGTGTATGCAGTATGTTCAAGGATCCACATTTTATGCTGCACACAATTCTTTATTAATAAAAATCCTTACAACAGTAAGGAACTAATCAGTATTCTTGAATGGCCTAAAAAAATATAGAGTTGTACACTGATTCACACACAAGCATTTACTCTTGGGGTGTGCCTTTTTTATCAAGCCTATTAAAATAATATTGTAAAGACAAACCTTCAGTGCTACACTCTACACGAGCGTACACTTAAATGCCATAGTCTGTGTTATATTTTTACAGCACCAGGATGGGAGTATATTTCTGTTTAACAATATTCTGCAGGAATCTATGGAAATTATTCATTTATAACCACGATAAATTATACTGAGTACTAGGAATAGGTAGGAAACTACACTATAATGCTTGTGGACACCCCTTCTAAATAGGGTTCTCTGCTGTTTCAGTCACACTCACAAACATGTTCAATTCGATAAGCAAACCAACATGAACATGGGTAAATAGAGGTAGGATAATGGCTTGTACTAAACATCTCAGTATCTCTCAATATGCCATTTTACCAAGTTCACACCTTTCTGTGTTCATCTAAAACAGAAGTCTGTTCATTTAAAACAATGGCATAAGTACATTAAATGGTCTGGAACTTTATAGAAATTGTCTGGGTTATATGTAGTCCTGACTTTAATGCCACGAGGCACCACTGTAATGAATTAAATACCAATGTTGAGCCAAGACCTTTTGTCCAATATCAGTGCCATATCAGAAGAGTAAAGGCTATTGAAGCAGCAAAGACACTCAACCACCGTACTATGTGCATGATCTTTCATATCTATGTTGGTAATAAAAGGTAGCAAGAGTGCAAAGAGACATCTAACTGCAGATTTTCAAAGAGAGGTGAACGACTGAGCGCAGGTATTGAAAAACACTCCCCAACAACTCATTTCAAATGGAACTTCAGGTGAACTGGAACATATTATAAATGGAATTGGATATCGAAGTTAAACTCATGTGGGTTGGGGCAAAGCCAAGTTCCAGAACAGCCACAATACGACAGGCAGTGAGATTTAGACCCGCTCCCTATACGCACGAACGTACAAACACACCCCCTCGACTGTGCACACACTGACTTTTATCCTACCTATTCACTCATCCACTGCTGTAGTTATGACATATACTGAGCTCACCTGCCCCCACCTCCACAGCTCAGGGTCAGCATCATTCTGAGTGGCTTTTGGATACTGTGTTGCCATGGAGAGCATGCTTTCATTTCAAAAGTGTTGCCATAGTGAGCAGGTAATATGATGAATGTCTCAACAGAGAGGTGTGCATCAATGTATAAGGCCTAATATAAAATGCACAGATTTTTCCTTATCTGCTGTATCATGTATAAAGTAAATTGTGCATGTAATTATTCATTCATTCATTTAATTATCTGCTTAATCCAATTCAGAGTTGTGAGGAGCCACAGCACAGGGTGTAAGGCAGGAACCATACATGTTTACTCACACTGTGACACAGTGGAGAGACCAGTTAACATAATACATGTCTTTTAGAAAGTAAAAAAGATACCATAGTATCTGTGGGAAACCCACACAGACATGCAGAGAACATGCTAAATCCACACAGGCAGGACCAAGAATATAAACCAGTGAAGCTGTTCAAATTTCTAAATACTGGTTGACTTAACATTATGAATTGTATTTATAATAATAACAAAGTGGATGATTTTATGTAAGTGGTCAATAAATTGTGCATATTTATTACTCTACTGTCTAATATTTCCTAAATGCATAAAAAATAATTTTTTTATGCATGCCAGATTGCAAAACCGAAAGGATTTTCAACCGTCAAAGCGCATAAGAAAAAACTCTTACACAAGATAATTAATATTTACTGTACATCTAAATAAAACAAAAAAAAGCCCAAAAATTTTATTTAAACTACTGAAAAACATTGTTTAGAAGCGTTTAATTTCCCCAAATACGATGCAGCACAACAGAGAACAACTGACTTTTATTTTGAGCAGGCACAATAATGCATTATTAAAATTTATGTGGCCATTGTGGTGCAGTGACAAAGTCAACAACCCTTCCACTAATGCAACAAAAGTTATTTTTACCTTAAGTTTCCATGATATGCAGTATGACCTCAAAAATATATATTTTTTTTCTAAAAAAAACGTTTGATTATTATACATAATTATTTAAGTGTGTGTATAAACCCAAGTTCAAGATTAAAGATTTAGGCAGTTGTTTATGCTTAATGGAATACAACAATAATATAAGTTGTTCATTATTGACACTTTTGTTAAAGATGGTTGTTAAAAAGGTTATGAAAACGTATTTAAAGTTAATTACACCAATTTCCCTAATCAACATGTATAAGTGGTGAAAGGTTTCTAGGGACATGGGTTTGAATCCCAGGCTAAACATTTTTTTTTAATTAAAAAATAAATAAATAAATAAATCTCACACCGGCCAGAAGGACTGTATGTGGGTCATTGTTGATGACTAAGGGAAACAAATCTATACAACAATAGAAAGTTTTTCTTTAATTTGACCACATAGAAAGTGTAAAAAATTGGAGTTTGACATATGCTTCAGGAACTGGGTTTTATTGTCAGATTTATACACCCCCTCCCCACTAGGTCCCGAGCCCATCTTCAATAGGGTGCCAATCTATTGCAGTGTGATGATCCCTACATCTGGCCTGGCCTCACTCAGAAACAGCCTTTTTGCCTGAGCAGTACCCAACCAAAGTGATGTTTAAATTCAATTAAACGTTGTCTTTGTCTACTATGCAGTATGGAATTAAGATAATCAGCCACATATTTATTTTATACTAGAATTGCATAGCTGTACCTATAGTTACAAGAATTCCTAAGAGAAACATTTGAAAACCCATTGACTATACACAGCTAAAAGAGTGGTTCCTATCTTTATTTAGCCATTTGTTGACTTTTTTGCTCTTGTACATATTAGTGTACTTGTTTAATTCACAATATTTTAGAAAGAGATGCAGCTACAACACTTAATATCATGATTCTGACCTCCAACAGAGCCAAATAATTTTTAATTGATTGATGATTGATTCCTGCAGTATTTAACACACTTAAGGACACCAGCTACCAGCGCTGACTGACTGTACACACAAGAGCTATTTACCAAATATGAATCTTATAAACCACCTTATCTGTACACATATATGTTATTTAAATAAAACTTAGAATACTGTAAAATACATACTTCAATGTTTGCAATTTGCTTTCCAAAAGGCCCTTCTGTATTGTGTGTACAACAAGCAGGAGACTTAAAAAAAGCCAAGTATACACCCTTATCTAAAGAAAAAAATGTACATTCACATTTTTAGATGACAGCATCCATTCATTCTCTACACATAATTATTACATTCATGAAAAAATGCCATGGTTTACTTTTCAAAACACACTGCTAGGTAGGTTTTTTTTTGAGGAATTGCATTTGCAAGTTATTTTTTGGCACCATTGATTGACAGTTCAGAGTTTCAGCAAAAAACACATTAAAGGACTACAGAAAGAACAGTGAAATAAAAATGAGCATTATAAACAAAGAGGAAAATATAATGTGTGCATTAAAAAAGCACTGCAACGCAGTCATACAGCCATATACATTATTTCCTTATATCAATATAGCCAGGATTACAGTTGCTATGTCTATAAGATGTATCCTGTGTCCATTTAGAACACTGCATTTGTATCTATAGAAACTTTGTAAATGTTTTAGCTTTCTTCTCCATTTAATAATCACTTTTCCTTGGTTGGTGCCACATTGAATCCTCTTGTGGCTTAGTGGTACTGGATGTTGGACCAGCAGGTCAGTGGTTCAAACCCCACCTGTTGGAATCTTGAGAAAGATTCTTACCCCACAATTCCTCGGATTATAAAACTTTAGCAGTTGTAAGTTGCTAAATGTAACCTGCTAAATGACTAACTATAAATGTAAATTGAATCCAGTGACAATCTCAAGGAGCTATATGGGAATGCAAACACTCATTCATACTCATATCTGGGCTAATCTGCAGTACTTAATCCACCTTGCCATGTTTTATGGAGTGAAGAGATAAGAGGGACCCAGATAATCTGACACTGGGAAGGCATCACAAACTTTACAAATACAAGAATCAGAGCTATATACTATGTCCATGTTGCTGAAAATGCATGGCACTAGTACAACCTATTATAATTATAAAATGTATTTATGGTAGAAATCTATCAATCTAAAAAAAGGTTTTTGGTTGTTTTTTTTTTACTGTAGAGGTTGTATACACCCTTTAATCCATTAAGAAAATGCATTTTGGCCACAACTGCACAAATGCAAGTATGCACAAAAGAGATGTCCAGAACTCCAGACTCAACTCAGACTTGAACATGTGGCTTAAGGCTCAATTAGAATTGCAAGAACTTGCAAGAAATTACTCCTGAACAGTTCTGCTCAACTGAGTCTCAGGCTTGCATGCTAAATGCTTGAAACTCGACATGGACTCATGCTAGAGACTTGACACAGATTTGAAACTTAATTCACACTTGCATGCCAGAGACTTGAAAATGGACTCAAGCTCACACAGTAAAAACTCGACTCGGATTCACATTATAGAGACTTGACCCTATGCAAGAAACTCAAGATTTGACCCAGGCGCTAGAAGCTTAAGACGCATTCAGACATCCAAGACTTGATTCAGACTCATATTGCCAGAGATTTGTCTCAGACTTATAGATGTATAGTAGAGACTCGGCTTGGATTCGCATGGCAGAGACTCCAGACTCGACTCCATGATAGAGAGACTTGAGACTCGACTCCATGATAGAGAGACTTGAGACTTGATTTGGGCTTGCATGCCTGAGACATGAGACTTGACTCAGGCTCACACACCAGAGACTTAAGACTTGACTCAAATGCAAGTAACTCGAGACACGGACATTCAAAACCCAGCTCGGAGGTTAGAAACTCAACACTCAAATCCAGCATCAACAACAAAGACTTGACACTCAACTTGGATGGTACAAACTTGAGACTCAGAACAGACACAAATGCTCAAGACTTGACCAAGGTTCGACTCAGACTTGCACGCAGGGATTTGGGACTTCACTTGGGAGCACAACTCGAGACTCAACACATACACGCACACGAGAGTTGACTCTGGCCTGCACATCAAAGACTTAACTTTTTAACAGGCCTCGCATGCTAAAGTCTCTGGACTTGGCTTGTGTACTAGAGATGCAAGACTAGACTAAAACAGAGTCTCAACACCAACTCACATGAAACAACATGAGAACATTCCTGCTGCACACATAAACTCATTCACAAATGAATGTCAACCATGTCTTCATTTGTAAAGACTTACCAACCAACAAACACAGGATAAACAGCAACTATAATCCTAGCTTAATACAAGACCAGACAATGGTTACTCACAATGTCCTTAAATATACACATATCCTAGTAAACTGAATTAAAAGTAAGTCTATGATATGACAGTGGCACTGCATACTGGAGTCATTGGCAAAGTTACATATTCAAGCACTGTTGTACTGCACTTGTGTTTCCCTTTTCAGCATCCAAAATAATGCCATGAAATTAAAGCAAGCCTTTCAAGAACCAGAAGAGTGCTGTGGAAATCCCTGAAGTGAAGCATACAAACCCTCACTAGTGTGTTTGTTTAAACAGCAGACATTCCTGCAAAGCCGACTCAGCATCATGCCATGGTGTACCCGTAGCTCCCACAATGCAGTGCAACTAGCATCCGGTCACGCAGGATGTCCTTGCTGGGATATTCGGGGAGTTTCAGCATGTTGATACTGTGGGAAACAAATGCATACAGACAGGTCTGTGATTCATTTATAGCCTGAGCAGCAGTGTCCCATACATGACTGCATGTGTTTGACTCCGTGTGTCACAGACAAGATGCCCTTTAAGCTCTGGGTGTCATGTCTTTCTGTTTCACATTGTCGTGTCTTTTTCTGCTAGTCCATATGGCTACGTCCTCTCACACTCTTTGTCATGCTATGGAGCTCCTGCTATCAATGGCGTCCACATGGCAACACTACAAACTTCAAAGAGCCACACTGCCCTCTAGTGCATCCACATTCTACAACATGGGTTTTTTTGTTCACAATTATGATTATGCAAATTCCTAAACACCTTTATAAGCCCAGGCTTTCAAACAGTGTCCAGTTTCTGAAAGGGAACCTGCTAATTTTGCAACATGACCAAGTGTCTACCTTCAGCCTCCACAATATTAGAAAGTATGTTGTTTGCACTAGCAGACACTCTCATCCAGAATGACTTACAACTGATACTGTATATATACTTGATCCATGATCAAGGGCCCAGTGCTGTCATTTTGATAGAGGAGTCCAGTATCTTAACTGCAAGACCAGAACAGTGTTTCATTAGTAGACTTTGGGATTGGGTTGAAGTGAGAGATCTATGCAGATCAGTCAAGTTTTTTCACACCTTCATTTGTATTCAATGTTGTGACTCAGTGCTGAAGGCTACGGACTACTAATTATAAGATTGTACCAAATCAAAAGATTGAAGTTCAAATCCAGATATTTCCAAGCTGTCACTGTTGGGCCCTTGAGCAAGGTCCTTCAACTATATGTGTCAAATGTATGTCTGTCTAAATAAGGTTAGCTGCTAATTGCTGCAGAAACGAATGGCTCAAAAGGAAAAAGGAAGCGGATCCCCAACAAACATTTCTGACTGTGCTATAATAGGTAGTTTGGAATCTAGTTGTAATGTTTGGAAACCAAGGACAAAACGTTTAGGAGTCACACTGAAAGTCAAAGACTTTACAGACTTTTATAGTTAGAAAGCTTATTGTCATTGTACATGTTAAGCAGCAATGCCTTGTACCAGCTTACAGGTTAATATATATAAAATAAATATATATATATATACACATACATACACATACACGTACACGCACAGTATAGTTACTAGTCTAGTTTTTGCACGTGAAAGAGGGTATGCAATGGTCAATTCAACGCTAGTTCATTCAGTCTATCCACAGTTTTGGGGAAGCAATTCTTTCTTAGTCTGAGTTCACATGACTGAGCCAACTTAGGGAAGCAAATAGGGAGTGAGCTGTGTGTATGGGGTACACTGCAACTGTTGTATATTGCAACTGTATGCTTGATTTATGCACGTGTTAAAACTACCACTGTATCATGCCACAACACTCTACAGAGTACTTATTTTAACATTTCTCACCAGGTACTAGAGGTAGGCAGTAAGTTTGATGTATATGGTACAGCAGCAATCGTAAACTTCTGCAGGCCACTTCCTCCCATAAGAAACGCAAAACCACCATGTGGAACTCGGGAGCTGGGAACAGAGCATGATGTGCAGATTAACATGATGCTTGTTTCAAAGATAATTAATTTTGTTTTGATAGCAGTATTTTCCAAAAGGTTCAACTAACCCTGCTCAAATGAGATGTTACAATTTATTAAATGTAAAATACATGACGTGTGATATTTTAAGTTAAAATAGTACTTACAGGGAAATTAATTTGGGAAGTGCAAATATAAGGCCACCTTCCGGAATATTCACCAGTGTATCCAGACAATCTCAGAATCAAATTGACGTGTTAAATGCCAAGATTATTTTTTATTGAATCATTTAGCAAACAAGTTTATCCAGTGTGACTC
This sequence comes from Parotocinclus maculicauda, assembly GCA_034780255.1. Taxonomy (NCBI): domain Eukaryota; kingdom Metazoa; phylum Chordata; class Actinopteri; order Siluriformes; family Loricariidae; genus Parotocinclus; species Parotocinclus maculicauda. The sequence goes on from JAUZSU010013214.1 coordinate 10,518, forward strand.
ACAACTGACACCTTTTCACTAGATACAAATTGAGCAATAGTAGATTCAGTATTAAATGGCTCATATTTTGTTGACCTTTTCATGACTTTAATAAGTGCTAAATGATAAGCAAATGATTCAAGAGAAAAAACAAATCCTGGTACAAGATTGGTACAATGGTACAACACATTTTAAAGATGTGGAAAAGGGAGCCAGAATCCAGATCTAGTTAGCTTACCAACATTACCAATTAATATTGAACAACAATTCAAACTAAACTCGTGCAGTGGTTATGCCAACGATTCAAGGGTTCCAGAAGATTAATAGTGCTGCTGTCAACAACTAAAAACACTCATGGTGATTAACTGCATGGTTTATACAGTGCTTCACTTTTTCCACATTTTGTTACGTTACAGCCTTATTCCAAATTGTAATAAATTAATCTTTTTCTTCAAAATTCTACACAAAATACCCCATCATGACCATGTGAAAAAAGTTTTTTTGAGAGTTCTGAAAATTTATTAAAAATAAAAAACTAAGAAATCACATTTACGT
>JAUZSU010013225.1:0-11051 GCA_034780255.1 Parotocinclus maculicauda
AAATGAGCACTCTATGCCCACCCTCTTTCAGTTTACGCAGCATCTTATGAAGCAGCATCAGTTTCCCAGAAGACTTGGTCAGAGCACTTCCATCGTACATCCCATTGGGCATCTTGGGGGCTTCCTGTATCAACCAACCAATCAGGCGTCAGTTTATACCAAACTGACTTTGCTACATCACAATATACTGACCATCAAAGGAGAAATAATAGCAAACTCTTTGGGTATGACATACCATAGCAGCAACAGGAAAAAGGTAGGGGTGATTGCAGCATTTCTTTAGGTCCATGACCACATTGAGTAATGACACTTGATTTCCACCACCACGCGTGTTCAGGGCCTCAAAATTGCGAGTGAGAATGAACTTGTAGTACTTCCTACAAATAACAAAAATCAAAATTTTTACATTCACCACTTGCTTCTACAAGCAACCAAAACAATCACTAAACGAAACTACATTCCCATATCCCATAATTCTCGCTTTCCTTTTTACCTCTCATACTCACTTTTGCATGGGACTGAGCTCTACTCGTACAATGAGCTCAGTCTTTGAGGGCATGTGCTTAAACACATCAGCTTTAAGTCTCCTGAGCATGTGTGGTCCCAGCATGTCATGAAGCTTCTTGATCTGGTCCTCTTTAGCAATATCAGCAAATTCTTCCAAGAAGCCCTCCAGGTTGCTAAAGAAGACAAGTCAAGTCAGGAATGACTGTAAAATCAGGAGGGTACTGATCTTGCCCTATATTGCACACACCTACCTAAACCTTTCTGGTGTGAGAAAGTTGAGCAGGTGGAAGAGCTCCTCTAGGTTGTTTTGGAGAGGTGTTCCAGTAAGAAGCAGCTTGTGCTGAAGGGGGTAGTTATTCAGCACTCTGAAAAACTGCAAGGCACAGGCACAAATCATTTATTTTGTATACAGATAGATTTTATTGGGAATATTTAATGTTGCAATCATCATCAGTTGCCATTTTAGCAACATACACAAGTCTACATATACATACATGCATATATATCTCATATCTCTCTATCTATCTATCTATCTCTATAAAAAACGTTTTTAGACTGTGGGAGAAACTCAGAGTACCAGGAGTAAACCCATGCAGACACGTGGAAAACAAGCAACACACAGGAAAAAAAAAAGCAGTTTTCTCCTCAGTTTCAAAGCACCATCAACAAAATGCAACAAAAAAATGTAAATCTGAACTTCGACTACCAAGTAAAATACTTGTGATTATTGAAAAGATTTCCAAATGTCAATATTTTTTCTCTCACCTTTGACTGGTTGTTTTTGAGTCGGTGGGCCTCATCCACTACTAGGCAGGCCCAGTCGATAGAGCCCAGGATGGCCATGTCAATAGTGATAAGTTCATAAGACGTCAAAAGCACATGGAACTTTACTGAAGCCTCTTTCTGCATGCAAAAGAACAAGGTTATTAAAAAATAAATAAATAAAAAAAATCTAAGTTTTTAAAGTACGACACTAACTGAGTAAAGATAACTAGTAACCATTCAGTGTTCTACTGCATTAGCACATACCACTCACACAAATTCACAATAAAATATTCACTAATTTTTGTGAGCATTGAATTTTACTACAAACTCACCTTCATTCTGGAAGCCTTTTTGCCTCCTCTGATGGCATTGTCTTCAAAAGAGAACTCGTTCTCTCGAATGACAGCCCTGCTGTCTTTGTCACCAACGTAGGTGACTACGTACATGTCTGGAGCCCACATCTCAAACTCTCGCTCCCAGTTAATAATGGTGGAGAGAGGTGCACTGACCAGGAACGGACCCTTTGAGTGACCCTAGAAAAGCAGGTAAAAAGAGAATTGAATTAGAATTTGCATCTTTGTAAAGCTTAAGCAACAGGCTGCTAAAATTAGCACAGCATTTATTACAAATCAGGACTACTAAAGTTATGTTAGTGACGTTTTGCTGCGTCTCTAGTTATGTTGCCTCTAGTTATGGGCTGTATTTGAGATGGTCCCCTAATCCCTGCATCCTACCTACAGCTAAGTTGGTGTAAAGGGAACAGAATGCATTTTAGGACTAAAATTTACCATTTATAAATTCTAATATTGGTCAAACTCAATGAGCAATATTCCAGTTTGATTTCAAATCATCTGTAATTTGATGATTTGAAGAACAGCTGTGCAGCAACATTCTGATGCCTCAGTCACTTCTATTTCCTAACAGCCTGAACTGTAAAAAGAACAGCAGGACGAGAGCATAATCTTAGTAAAGTCATAGCAAGACCAGGGACTTGGATGAGAAAGAACGTGTTTATTGTTCAGCTTCATCCAGTTTAGTGTCTACGTGCAGTCTAATCACACTGAGGTGTTGTGACTCTGATGCAGCCTTCACTAACAGCTTTCTGCCTCACAGCTACAACACAAGTGCTCTTAAGTATCTCAATAAGCATTTAATAATGAAAGTGAATGGAGAGAGCCTTCAAAACTTTGAACAAGCACTTAATGCTTTCAATACCTCTATGAATAAACAGCTCAGCTTTTAAAATGAAAGATTTCTTTTAGTTTTGATTTTTTACATTTGGTAGCAAACTGATAGCCCGAATGTGCTTTGCTCATTCTGCGCGACAGCAGATTCTATCACCAATACACTCCTGGTATTCACAATGCCTTGGCATCCCTCCATCAGAGATGTCACAATTAAATGTTGTGTTGGAATGAATAAGATATGATCAAAAGGGGCATTGCATGCCATTTTACTGACCTTAATGCACTAAAAAGCAATATCTGGGAAGCTAACACTGCTTGATGGATAAAAAGATGTTCTCAGTAACACGAGTTGTCTATTCCAATGTAGGCATGATGCTCAGCACAGCCATGATCCTGACTTGCACTCATTTCTTACATAAACAGATTACATATTGCAATATTGTTCAATTTATTCTGCGTGGCTATTTAAGAAAAATGTTAAACATTAAAAATGTATAGAATAATACTCTTTGGAGTATCAAGAATGAGGCAAGTCATGAAAAAAGTAATTAACACGCATGCCCTTCACACACAAAGGAATTCATAACAAATTACTAAACATTTTCTTATCAACACCACTTTACTTTGGGAAGGTGTCTGGCCATGTCCCAAACAATTTGTTACCTCAAAATACCCATATTCTATTGAAAAGAATATGAAAAGAAAAGATTTTCCACCAGGCAGAAGTTTAACTGAAGGTTTCTGCTACAACAACTACATTCACAAAGGAAAGCCGTGTCTCTCCAATGAACCAGAACGCGTGCATTCTGCACTTTCACCAATAGGTGGCAGATTTGCTGTTAAAAGTAATATACAAGCAGGGCTGGGCATCCATGTTGATCAAATCTAAATCTGTTGATATGCTCACAATTCAAAATGGCAACCCAACACCCTAATGTTTACCATGTAGTCAAAGTCACACAAATGTACCTCTTTGTAGAGTGAATAGAGGAAGACAGCAGTCTGCACAGTCTTTCCTAGACCCATCTCATCTGCCAGGATTGTGTCAGTGCCCTGAGCCCAGGAGAAACGCAGCCAGTTCAGTCCTTCCAGCTGATATGGATGCAGGGTCCCACCAGTAGCATCCAGATACTCCGGCTGACGCTCAAACTTAATTGTGGGCTGGAAAAAGGAGCAGGGACAGTAAAGCTTTTTGCAACTTATGGATATAAAATTTTACAAGGTACAATCCAGGTAATTGTGGATTAAGGACCTTGCTTAAAACGCCAACAGTGGCAGTGCTGAGGCTTAAAAAGTCAGTAGATTACCTGCTACACCACCACTGTCCCACACATCATACATACACTGACAGCAAAATGTTGTAAATGTAAATTAATGTATTGTGAAACAAATGCAGCCTTTATGCAAATGACTTATGTGAATATACATTCTACTTTATCAGGAAGCCATTATCATCTATGGCTAGGAATGTATTACTTCATTCAGAGTAACCCTGTAACCTTCATGCAGAGCTCTCCAGTATGTGAAAACCGGACATTAGGAAAGCCGGAGAATACTCACATCCACTACTGGGTTCTCGGGAGGTCTTTCTAGTCTCTTCATTTTGCCTTTGACTTTAAGTTTCTTACTTGGCTTGCCATCATCCCCCATCATGAGTTCTCTGTCAAAGAGAATTGCCACTTATGTCATTATGCTCACAAACAATGGCTACACATCTGTCTGCATGTACAGTGATGCTGCAAAATTTGTGAAACCTTTAAAAGTTTTTTCTTTATGCATACAAACGATCAAGCTTCTAGAGTGACATTAATATAGATAAAGAGGACCCAATTTGAAACATCAAACGCTTTAAATATGGTTGGCAAAAGTACATTAACCTCTAGAGTATTAGCAGTTCATTTAAAGGTGTAATTAGAGTAAGGCATTTTCAACCAGTGGGACTACAATTAACTGTGAGTGGGCACATCGCTGTATTTAAAGAACAATGATCTATCAAAGTCTAAGCTTGCCATGTTTGTGCAAAAACAATTCTCACAATTTGGGGGATATTTAATGGTTTCATTAATTTTTGTGTGCAATATATAAGTACAAGTACATTAGGCACGAACAAAGGGGGACCTAAGAAAAAGCTGCTGATTGGGCTGGAAAATATATTTACATATAGCTTTAAATCTGTCCTGTTCCAGCATAGCATCCTTATCTGTGAAACATGTTGGTGGTAGTATTGTGATGTGGACAGCTTCCAATCCTTGGCTGATCAGCCAGGATAATCTTAAAAGAACCTAAGCACACAAGCAGTTCTACCGAAGAATAAAGTGCTGAATTTAATCCAATACTGTTGAGGGAACTGAAGTGAGCAGTTCATTAACGATTATCCAACCAAAATGCCAGCGTGGACGCTGTTCTATATGGAGGACTGAGTTAAAATTGAAGCATATGTGCAAGACTAATCAGCAGTTACTAGAAACTGGTACGACTTAGGTCACTTATTGCACAAGGGGGTGACACCATATACTTAAAGAAAAAGCTCACAATCTGCCATTCAAGGATATGTAATATTGGATGTTTTTTTTTCTCAAAAACTGACCAAGTATAATATTTAGTACATTCATGACTCACGAGAAAATCTGATTAGGGTTCCTAAAAAATTTTTTTTTAAATATTATATATATAAAATTTATATATATATATATATACATATATACACATATATACATATATATACACACACACACACACACACACGAGATTAATAGAAACTAGGTTCACAAACGTAACCCTGCTTTAAGGTTTACAGAGATCAAGAAGGTGCACATGTCAAAAGTCTGCACATTATACCTGTGGTTCCAGTATTGCAGTTTGTAAGCATCATATTCTGGGATTTCCATGTCTTCCGCCTCCCAGGTGGCCTGATCGTATGGCAGGTCTCTCCATTTAATGAGGTAGTGACAGTTACTCTTCTTATCAACACTAGGAAGAAAAAAAAAAATCGAAAAAAAAAACATTTCACAGAATAATGCAAGATAAATCAATACACCATTTCATTAGCTACAAAAACTTTAATCAATGTTTTTAAACTTTACATATACCCCTGCAGAATGGCCTTGTAAACCTCTTGGCTGCGGAACTAGTCAGAAAATATAAATGCCTAGAGATCCTAAAGAAATATTTACATCTGATTTGAATATGATTGTTCAAACCACATCAGGAGCAGGTCCTAGAAACATTGAAGCCATATACTAGTGAAAATGCATCCTTCACTCCAAGACTCACCTTGACTAACAAAAAAAATTATTTAAATTACAGCATAGCACACATACACCGCATCCACCCCTGCATGGACAACTAAAGAGTATAGCTTGTTACTACAAAATTTGTTTTTAAATTGATGAAGATTATATACAAATGTTTGATATAGGATGGTCCACAACATTTAGCAGATGCCCTTATCCAGAGTGACTTACAACTGACTACAATTGCAATCTAAGCAATAGTGGTTGCAGAACCATGCTTAATGACCCAAAAGTGACAACTTGGCAGAGATTGGATATGAAACCTGGACCGCTACAGACTAAAAGGATTGAAAACAAGGGACTCGCCAAATCAATTCAATTCTTACATCTAGTGTTGACTTATTAGAATTATATTGCCTGTCCCATCTGAGTATCTGTACATTTACAACACGCTACACTTTAGTATGTTACAGTATATTCTAATTTAGAATTGATTCCAAGGACTGTGGCAGGAAGTGTTAAAAGTGGTAAATTATCACATTTCAACAACAGTAGTGGGAGGTCCAGTGTTATGAGCTGATCTATATACAGCACTTAGTTTTCAATTTGGCTGACCATTCTGTGTAAATGTATATGGTTAACATCTTTCAGAATACCATCTAGATAAAAGGCATGATGACACATGGCATTTAGAAAAGTAAATTAAAAAAAGCAAATATGAAAAAAGAAAATTATCTTAAACCTGACAAACAACCACTGAAAAGCACATGGATTCATCTCCATCACCACATCCATTTCCAAGAATCTCGTTCAAGTACCGCTTCAACCCTAAGGTGGGTGTTTAAATGAAACTTAAACCAGTCATTATTTGTGTGCAATATGTATCGTTGGTTGAATGATACCCAAGATGACACCATCAAGCACGTCACTCATTTTGGAAAGAAAAAAATAAATAAATAAAAATTACTATAATAATTAGTGGCATACTGAGCGTATGGATTTTACATAATCCAAGCTAGCGTTCTACCTAAAAGCGCATTCCAGAAATTAACTGTCAGTGAAATTTTTTTTTTTTAAAGGCACCACCAGCCTTGTAGTACACAGACAAAGACAGCTCAACAAACTAAATTATTTCAGCATCTGTGAACCAACGACCACCCTGAATGTGAAGATTATGAAACTGAGTCAGCTGTCCATGAGGTTAAACCAGCCATGGTACCAAAACAAAAACACTCAGCAAACCTTAGTGAAATTATTCCGCAAGTGTCTTACATAAGAGAAGCAACATCTGCTGAAAGACATTTAAAAAGGTACTTAAAATCAATTTAAAAAACTTGGGCAGCAGAATTCTCACCTGTGGTTGAGTATTCGATGGATCATCATCCACTCCATCTTGATGCCAAAGCGATAATATTTTTCCTCCATCTGAGCATAGATGGGGTCTTTGCTCTTTCGCTTGTCACTCTTCTCATCATCACCTTCACCTCCGAAGTCAATGGGTGGAGGCTCGTCCATGTCATTTTTCCGCTGGTAGTTTCGAAACATTACTTGGCAATGCAGTTCCAGCTGAAGAAAAGCAAGAGCAAGTTATCATAAGCCATGATAGTTTGTCATAACGATAAGACGGCACCATTGCAAATTTTTTCACATGCAAACTGAGTGCACAAACCTGCAACTCGGACACCCAGGAGCAGTGCCAATAAGACATGTTCTGCCACTTGACGAAAAATTCCCTCTCAGGCCGGCCAGCCAGTGGAGCTGGGTCAGAAGAATCTGCAGGTAGGTCGGGTGGGCGGGGAACAGGGGTTGGGGGTTGTGGGTCTCCCCAACGCCAGGTAAGGATCTTCTGCACTTTCCCCTTCATAGCAGGACACTTCAAGAAAACGAGGGTACACGTATAGGATTAAACGCTTGGTGACACAAATGACCTTTCCAAATCAATACGGTGTTTGAGGGTTAAAGCATATCACTTAAGCAGACAGAAGGTTGACTCACTGTGCAACGAGGACAGATCCACTCTCCGTTGGGAATTTCAGGCAGCGGTGGGTTGAGGCAGTGGATGTGGTAGGAAGAGGGGCATGTGTCACAGCACAGCAGCTCTCCTCCGTCTTTACAGACTCGGCAAAACTCCATATGGTGGTCGTCCTCCTCCATTTCACCTACAACGGCTTCATTCTCCTCCTCTCCTTCAGAGGCCTCCTCACGTGCTTCCCACTGAATACCTTCCTTCTCCTACAACAGATCGGTATAATGTAAAAGTTAAGATAAAAACAAGCAAGGAAATCTAACTAGCTAGGTCACATAATCTGCATTAAAAGTACTCTCATTTATGAAAGCTGAAAATTAATATATAGCAATGCATCCAATGAATCCAACCCTAGATTATTCAAAATTAGAGCCACTAAAACTTTAGATACGACTGATTTTAACTTACAAAATGCTTATGTTGCATAGCACAAACTGCAACATTTATAGCATAAACCATAATCCTGATTAATTTCTGATCTTATAAAGTACAGTGCAAAAGTCTAAGGCATTCTGTAATTGTAGAATTATAATGTGCAGTGACTACTAAAACAACAGAATAATCAGAAAAATATTGAATGCATAAGACTTTTGCACAATAGTGCACAAAACGCCAGTCGCAGTTCAGCAATGCTGGGATTTTCTGGTCAATCGGTCAGTATCTTATCTGGTGTGCCGCTACCACCTGAACTGTGAGCTGGAGATCGTTTATGTTCAGTCCAATGTTGTTACATATTAATGCTTGTAACATACAAGACTGGTGCTTGAATTCATAGCTTTATAGCTATATGTACTGGATACAAGATTAGGCCAAGTTCTCAAAAAGATTGCAAACCACTACTGATAACAATACAAACTTGCAAGGTATTTTAACTATAGGAGATATGAGCTGGACAAAAAGACAACCGTTTTGAAACAATAACTTACACAGTGTGGGCAGCTCCAAGTGCCTTCTGGGGCTTTTTCCATGTCAGGGTCCAGACAGACCATGTGATAAGCTCTGGGGCAGGTATCACAGAGAATAATCTCACCCCCTTGCTGACACACCTCACAATAATCTTGATGGTCAGTCTCATATCCATCTGCTTCTTCATCCACTGGATACAGAACAATGAGGTTTAAGGAAAGCCAGCGGAAGCATCATTAAGACTTGAGCAGCCCTTTACATGGGCATCACTGATTTTACTCAGTCCTTAGTAACATAGAACTTACTGGAAATTGTTATTTTAAAAAAAACTTAAATTTCTGTCATGTAAGCTTGTTGCAGTGTATTTGGACCAGGCTATTTAAGGATTCAAGATGTAGCACAATATCTCAGTACTGGAATCTGAAGGACAAAAGCTCACCTTTCTTCTTCTTTTTGGTTTTGGGCTTCTTTTTCGAGCGACTGCTGCGGCTGTTGGAGCTATCCGACACAGAGACGCTGTTCATACTGCCATCGTCAAAGTCACTGTCTACATCCATTTCATCCTCTTCACTCTAAAGAAGCCCCACAATAAATAACTAACTATGTAAAAACAGGAAATCACCAATTCAGTTCAGTCAAACAAAGATCCAAAGCAAGAAGACCCTGTTTCACAAACAAGGAAGAATAGTGAATAGAGAAACGTTTAGAATAGCTAATGTGCTCACTGTAACCATGTACATTGAACAAAAATTTATTATAAAGAATGAGACAACATACAGATGAACGCTTTCTCTTGCTGTTGAAGCCTCCCAGTTTGATCTTCAAAGGAGCAACTTTCTTGGCCTTGACCTTTTTCTCCTGAGGTTTAGGGGTAGGCTTGGACTTCCTACGTGCATTAGGACCTGGCAAAGAGCAGCAAGTTTCAAATGTGGCTAAATAATCCAAAAAATGACTGGTATTGCAGAACATGTCTATTCAGACATACGCAACACTAGAAGCAGCAAAACACTAAGGAGTCACTAAATCTAGGAAATCATGAAGAACTATGAAATCACCAAGAATAATCCTTTAACAGTAACATTTCAAAATTCTTTAAGAATATTTGTAAACAACCCATAATTAGCGTTACACTTAATCTACGAACACCAAGGTGATTTGGTAAATTGATTGCATTCAATAAATAATCTTTTCAACCTTTTTTTGTGGGAGGAAAGTGTGGGTTGCAATGTTTGTTTATTTAACACCTCTTTTAGAATAAATGGCTATTTGACAGACAAGATTAAATTAAATTTAGCATAACCAATGAATCTACCGAACATCTTTGAGCAGCTGGAGGACACTGGTATACCCGAAGTAAACCCACACAGGCATCAGGAAAACAGGCAAAATCCACAAAGGTTTAGTCCGAGATCAGCACTGGACCAGAGACGCAGAGGGACTGCACTATTAGTGTACCAGCCCATATGATTTTTATAAAATTGTCATAAAAAACACTTAAACCGGCAAGGTACTAAATTCACAAAAGTGATTGTACGAAAGCATTGCTTAGCCTAAATCAAACGAGTACCGTTAAAAATGCCATGAGCGGTAAACTAATTTCAGGCCTTGTAAATATCTGTATTATCACCCTTGCATGAGAAACGTTTAGTATTTTTTTCTTAACCAGAAAAAGTAAAAAAATGATAATCAGCTCACCCTTGCCCTCTTTAGTCTTAGCCTTGCGAAGCGGAGGAGGAACTGGGGGTGGCTGAGGCTCTGAAGGTGGAGGGGCAATTGGGGTTTCAGCTGCCACCATGCTCTCAACCGCTGCAGCCACGTTGGCAGCTGCCAGGGCAGCGTTGGCGCTGGCAGAGCCACGCAGGGGGTTGTTGGTACTGAACTCCCGCCACTTCGCCCCGAGTACCATCATCATTTTGGAAACAGCAATCTTTGGGTTCTTGGCTGCAATAAGGGGCCTGCAAAAGACAGGAAAGGTGATATTTAAAGCAAATGTGTGAATTAATTATATTTATAATAAGTAGGATATGATTCTTTGGCAACTTATTTACATCATTAAGCATATACACTGCAAGAGCCTGGTGTATAAAGCGACTGCGTAATAAATGGATTGCTTATTTGTCTTAGTATTCCACACCTGACAAACTGACTGAAGGCTTTGTAGTTAGTGAGAGCCCTGTAATCCTCTTCAGTAAAGACGTGGTCAATGTCCTCCATGCCCCAAGCATCCAACAACTGGGAAGAGGTCTTCGGCTCCTGGAGGACAGAAAGCAATATTTTGAACACAGAGCGGAAAAACAAGAATGAGACTGGGGCTGCAACAACGAATCGATAAAATCGATAAAAATCGATCATTAAAAGTGTTGGCAACGAATTCAATTATCGATTCGTTGTGTCACACGATTTATGTCTTACTCGCCTTTACATATC
>JAUZSU010013236.1:0-11050 GCA_034780255.1 Parotocinclus maculicauda
CCCGGATGACCGCCAGAGCTTCTCTGTCACTCGGAACACCTCTTTTGCGAGAAGTGTCGGTAAGGACAGAGTCCCGGGTGAGATCAGGCTAAGTACTGTAAACATAGCCTCGGATTGGACGTCCGGCGGTCACATGATGACTTTGTTGATACTACAACTCGAACTGCGCATGCGCGAAGGGAACATTCAGTGCTTTAGCACCGCCTCTGGCGGTCATCCGTGATTCATAGAACCGTAGTTACATACGTAACTTTCGTTTCTCTATGACCGGATTATTACTGCGTTTGTAAAATCACTGAACTGCTTACTTATGCTGTCATATGCAGTCCCTTGAGAAAATGCCCCTTCCAGTAATATCTGAGCCTCAATCACATGATCTTACTCTGTATTCTAACATGTTTTCTACTGAGTTTATGTAGGAAATAATGAAATACGAACAGTAACTCGGCAGTCTTATCAATATAAAGCATTTTGGTCATCACTTGATTAAAAATAAACAAATAACTGTAGCCGTAGTCCCTTCCTTTATCTTTTGCAATTCTGGTGTTACTTCCTTTATTTTCAATCTATATTTTATCTTCTTTAGTCAACCCAAACATAGTGACCAGATACCAACTGCCAGGACTTATGATTTGCTATGTTGTATGTTATGCTAGATTCAGCATGCCGTTCAGCAATGCCATTTTACTCAGCACGTTGTAGAACTAGCAATGAACATTATTAGCTGCCATATGAAGCTAATGATAAACATAATGATGCTTGTTTATTAAGCCATCTAATGCAATAGCATTTTTTAAACACCAGAACTCATTATTGTGAATTAAATTGTGAGCAGAGGGTATCATTACACCATTCATCTGTCTTTCCCACAGGACCTCACTTTAGTCAGTTCCTGTCTAGCCATGTTGGAGAAGATGCCATTGTTAGCCTCATCTGCAAGGCAAGTGAATAAACACATTTACCCCCTTCACCAAATGTCCTGGGTTTATTGCCAGCACAGATCAGACTGACTAATGTTCCAGACTTTATTTGTCTCAGTCATAAAGATATCATTGTGGGAGATTGGTGTACAGAGCCACTCTAAATGGCCATATTTCAGCCTTGTTCCATCATTGCTGCCCACCGCCTGATGTGTGTGTCCTCCCATGTCCTCAGGTGGCTAATCTGAAGAAAGAATCAATATTTCACTGGTACAGGAACGATGTCGAGGTGATTCCTCAGGTACCTGTAGACCTGAGTTCTGGAGTATGCAAGCTCCCACTGCTTCTGGTAAGAGTGTAGATTTACTGTAAAAAAATAACTGCCAGGCCAATAACACAGTATAGAATTGATGGACTTCTGCAATTATAGTGCTACTTAGTAGAAGAAGCGGTATTCATTAATAAGTACAAAATAACTTATTTAGTTTTTTCTGCTGATTTGTTAGGGCCTTTTTGCCCCTTTGTAGCGATGAAGTTCTCATGGCTCTCATGGCCAATGAAAATGCAGCGTCTTAGGCATTGTGCTCCTTTACAGAGTTATACAATATCATGGAGCAGGAAGCTTTTCCAAATCTAATTACGTTAACTTTCTTTGCAAACACATGGGCTCGCAGCAGACTTCGAGTTCAGTGAAGTCAGCAATAATCAAAACATTTCAGCAGTTTCATCAGTGGGTGGTATCATCCCCAACTCAGCTATCTTTTCATGTTGGACTTAAGGGAACAGAGCACATAATACTTTCTAAGTGAGTTATGTTAGCATCCCACGCTAAACCTTCTCATGTGGCCATTGTGTTTTTGTTTACTGAAATTCTGCCCTCAGTTCTCCAAGAAGGACATGGGTGTGTATAAAGCAACAATCAGCGATGACAGAGGACAGGACGAGTCTCACATTGATGTTTCTGGCAAAGGTATTAGCGCTTTCATCTTAGATGTGCTGCAGAGTCTAAAATAACACGTGTTTGTCTCGATAGAACGTCAACTTAATTTACCTGTTCTCTTCCCCTCAGTCTTTGACAACATCGTTAATGAGCTCTCGCGTATCGCCGGTATGTATAGCGTTAGCATTTCAGCATGCTGTGCTGCTCTTTCTGCCTCTCTTAGGCCTGTAAGCATCCAGTGCTTCCCGGGACAATTACGTTTTTGAATGATTTTTCACATATCTTTCGCACTGATGCAGAAAGCTAAATATTATTAGCCTTATTAGCCTATTACTGGTGACTCTATTTAGATTGCTTACCTCCAGACGATACGGTTATGTGAAGCATTGCTTTTTTGAGTATGTGCATTATTTTAGTAGACTGAACTGTTCAGACTAATTTAGGAAATACAGTACTGTGCAAAAATCTTAGTCCACCATTGTTACGAGATGTGGTGAATTTTATTTAGGGCCCAAGTATGCGGGATAAGCACATCCCACGACGTATAATGGGGAAATAATATAGAACAACCGAAAAGGGATGAAGAGCGGAGCGTAAGGCTCCTAACATAATAAAACCGAAAGGATAAAGTGGCACGCCAAGGTTGCGTCCTGAATGGGAGCAACGCGCGACCTAGTTGCCAGTCGGGGCAAATGTGCGGAAAGCACGTTTTGGGACGTCTCTTAAATGGCGAGGCACAGAGGTGGTCCAAACGCCAGGGAGCGAGCGTGAGCTCGAATGTGCATGCAATTAAATGAAAGCCAAACCGGGACACTCTAATAGAGTGCGTGTTTGCCCGGTGGCTACTCTAGCCGGGGCATATCTCGAGTCAGCAGCCGACTAGAGTCAGAGACAAGAGAGTGCAAAAGCGCTGGACGCGTATACTTCTAATGCACTACCAGGTAGCGGCTCTAAAGAGTGCAGAGGGCGCCGAAGCGGCAGAGGGCTAGCATGAGCTCTAACGCGCACGCAGCGCGAGGGGGCGAAGAAATCGCAGGAGTGGCCAAAGCGCAAAAAGGTGAGCATATAAGCTCAGGGCGCGCTTGTAGCACGAGTGTGAACCGAACGAAGATGGAATCACATTGGAATAACGATGACCTGGACCCGAACAGCGCTAAAACCACGCCATTATAGGACGTGAAGCAGCTGTTTGGGATCAGAACATAATTAAGAAAATGGGTATAAGGCCATCCCGCCGATGGCTCTGTAATGGCGACCGCGACGGCTGAATGCATCGGGGGAAGGTAGAAACCCTAACAACCATAAAGTTTGTTGTTTTAGCAATGGCATACCAATTATATATATGTTGACAACTACACCCAAAAAATTCAAACTGACCTGTGTCATTTCATAATGCTTTTTATAAAGTGATTTTCAGTCCAGTGTTTGTGAGATTTCACATATTTCAGACCTTTACATCCTGTTCCCTAAAAAAAATGTATTCTTGGCTGCTAACCTTCCAAAAAAGACCATTCCTGATCAAGCTACTTCAGACTGTAGAAGGGTGAATCCCAATGAATGCCAGAATTTGCTATTGCTTAAAAGTAATATAAGGTCACAAACTGCAAACAGATTTCTTGTCATTTCTGGTTGTATTTAGTATGAAGCTGATGAATAATTATATATATCTGTATATGGTCACTATAAAAGTAAAAAGGGCAGAAAAAAATATATATTTGGGCCACTCTGCCTATGAACGTAGCCACAAAAACTTTTGCACATCACAACACCCTTATTCTTATTTTCAGTCTGCAGCTTTTATACTAATATTGTTGTACTAAATGGTTTCTAACACACTTGTTTCTACTTGCAATTTTACTAAGTAAAATTACCTGCAGAGCAAAATCAAGTAGCCTCAAGAAATTTTCTTGCCAATAATCCTAGCACCAGGGTTACACTTTAGTAATTTGATAATAACAACCCTCTGTCCATTTAGAGTAATGTCTGACAGAGTAGAAGCCTTGCTCCTTTTAAATAGATTTAATTGATCCATTTATAGGCTGACAAACATCACTTCTTTCATTTTCTGAACACTAGTAATTTAATAGTTAAATGTTTAATCCATTACAAATTTGGGTAAACTTGATAAGAGAAAACAATGCCTATCCGATTCAATCAGTTGCCTCTCTGTAAGTAACTAGTATATCTTGACGAATAAAATGAATTGAATATAGTTTCTTATTTGTCTGCTTATGAGTTTTGACATTTCCCGCTAGAAAATCATACAAGGCTTAGATCTTGTTAGCAGACACCCTTAACACCCTGCAATTTACAACTGATACACCTGAACAATCTTACAACAAACAATCCACGCAATTGTGGTTTAAGCATATTTATCAAGGGCCTAACAGTGTCAACTTTGCAGTGCTGGAACCCTGGACCATAATAGTTCAATAGTTAAGGTACTGAACTATAGACCTAAACTGCTGCACCACAGTCCCAGACAGCTAGACCAAAATTCTGATACATCCAAGGTTTGGGAAAAGTACATTTAAGATAATTTATTGGCATTCATAAACACTATGCTGTATTTTAATCCATCATGTTATAGATTTCTTGTGGTTTGTTTGGAAGCATAATTATCTCCAGGTTTGGCTTAAAAAGAGATTGATCATTCGTTCATCGTTCATTCATCCATGCATTTTCATGCTTGTTCAATCCAATAAAGGGTTGCGGAGAGCCGGAGGCTAACTGGCAGCACAAGGCACAAAGAGGGAACCCACAATAGAGTACCCTTTTTGTAGATATGAATATTTTTGAGCACCCTGTGGGCGTCTCTGGGCTCAGAGGCACCTAGGATGGGCTATTACACAATAAAACATGCACTGTACTTAGATGAATCAGTATTCCAGATCTTTTTTTGTTGTTGTTGGAAAAAATGGACGAAAGGACCCATCCAGACTGTCCAAAAGCCAGGGTCTGTCATGTTACAGTGCTCTTGGCAAAGGTTCTTGGAAATACTTTTGTGATAGCAGAACATCAATGCAGAAAAGTACATTGCTATTCTGACACTCCTGCTTTAATTTCTCCCATTTTATTATTTATCTTACTCAGTCAAGGATAGTCAATGTAAATTTTAGCTTACATTTATTACTACATGTAAGGCATGCATTTTAAAACAATGCAAAGCCACATCCTGCACAATATAC
Organism: Parotocinclus maculicauda; assembly: GCA_034780255.1. Taxonomy (NCBI): domain Eukaryota; kingdom Metazoa; phylum Chordata; class Actinopteri; order Siluriformes; family Loricariidae; genus Parotocinclus; species Parotocinclus maculicauda. The sequence goes on from JAUZSU010013236.1 coordinate 5,049, forward strand.
AAAGGCATGGTTGTAGTCCTGACCTGTCCCCAATCAAGAATGTGTGGAGAATTTTGAAATGAAAAATGCGACAACGATAACCCTGTACTGACAAAATAGCACCTGAAACACTAATCGCTTGGTATCCTCTGTGCCAAAAAAATCTTTGAAGTGTGGTGGAAAGGAATGGCAAGACTACAAAGTGGTAAATGCTTAACTGTTCCTACTTTTTGGGAAGGTGTTGAAGGCCTGAAATGCAGAAATGGATATTTGTTAAAAAGAATTAAGTGAAGTTAACCAGACAAAACATGACATATCTCAGGTGTATACTGTCTGCAGTGACATAAATGTTCATGTAAATCTACTTTGTTTTTACATGCATTTTCCATACTGTCCCAACTGATTTGGGGTTGTAAATTCGGTATTTGGGCCACCGCAATTCCCTTATTATTAGTATTCTTGTATTGTGGGAGTACTTGCATGTCTTTCCTCATCCCACTACTAATCCCTGTTTCTCAAACCAATCACTAGTTACTTTACTTAACCCTACAGTGCATGCCAACCAGACCTGATCTGCATCAGAAAAAGCCAAAAGTCTCTGTCCTTTTGACTTGAACAGGGTCCAGTGCTTCTGAGTTGGTGGTCCACTGCACTGCAGAGGGCATCATGCTCCAGTGCCATATGAAATATTACACGGAGGAAATGAAGATCCACTGGATGCAGAAGTATGCAAACTCTTTCTCCTTCTATATGCCCTCAAGAGATGTCCTTGAATACTGTGATGGAAATAGCCATGGAAATGAGATGCACATGCTCGCTCACGTCTCTGAGCGTGATAACGGCTCTGCATGTAAACACGATTTGGAGATTTTTGTCTATAATTGTGTTGCTTTAATGTGAGGTCTGAGAAACTGATTACTGAAGTATGGGAAATTAGCAGTGCCAAGTGACAAGGCACCTGCATGCCTGTCAATACAAATCAAATCTATCAGCTTTATAGATAACTAAAGCTTTAGCCCACTGGGGGAAAGAAGGCACGCAGAATTCTAACGGTGCAAAGCTTCTCCCAGCAGTTTGTTAGCTCATCTTACTACATGCAGTCTCTTTTATTCCCCCCACGTGTGGATCGTCTAATCCCTTTATTAACAGTGTGATGCAAACGTTCAGAATCTTTCCTATTCTTTAGCACAAAGCTGTGCAATTGAAGACACAGACACAATGTTTTTTCCATCCGCAGAGCTCTGCATGTCATTTATAAGATATTAGGAATTTTCTTTTAGGAAATGATTCTGAAAGCACAAATTCCTTTTATTTATTTTGTTAACCCGTGCTGAGAGGCAAACACAGTGTTATATGCTGCCTATGTTGAGTTTTAGTGAGATGATGGCTGCTGCAATTTTGGCTAAAAAGGAGCCACCGCTCTCTGACCAAGACAGGCATTACAGTAATGTCCACTCATCCAAAGGCATGAAAGATTCAAAGCTAACTTACTTTTTGCTTTATGAATATTTCTTAGTTGTAAAAAACAGGATTTAATACATATTATTGACGTGCTGTGAAAGGGTCAAGCTAGGATCAAAGCTAATAACTGAATTCCATGAAAAGCTTGACATTTAGTCTTAGAAGACCACAGGCTGAATGCATCTTATTGGTCTCACTGACTTACAATTACGATTTCTGTCCTCATTCAACATGAGGAAGCTGAACGACATTTGATCCATAATGCCTGCTAGATATGGTGACAGATTGCAGCAAAATTCAACTAACAGTTATGTCTCAGGCAGATACATGATTACAGGTGTGGTCTGATTAGACACTGGGTCTTTCCACAAGAGTACATAAAAGTGGGTACTTTTGGGTAGTGCACCTCTTGGTAAGAGATAGCTGATTGCTAGACATGCCATTTTCAACGCACTCACAGACATTCACTCAGGTTCGAATATGGAGGCCTTGGGTTGAGAGCTGTAATCCTGCCTTTGCTGTGGAGTGACACTGCCACAACTGATGCCGTGATGATCTGGAGTGCAATTGCATATGACAGTCATCTGCTAAAGTCACCCCCAGTAGTGATTCAAGGGACACTAACAACTCAATAAAATGTACATGGCTATAAAGAACCTGAAAACCTAATTTCTCAACTTCATATCTAATATTGTATCCAGGCTACAGGCAGACCAACAGCCAACTTTTCCCTGCAATAAAATGATCCTTTTGCTATAATATTATAATCACTTACATATATAATTCCACGCATAAAAAGTTCAATTTGATTCCCCAAAATGTCCTGTTTAAGAACAATTTTATAAAACCAAATACCACGACCTTCCCAGACTCTAAGCTCTTGAAGATTGTTCTATTTTTTGTGAAGATAGTACAAGCTTCATTTGAAAAGTATTTGATTCACAAAGATTTAGAATTGTTTTAAACAAACGGGTCAAACCAGAATTTTGATAGAATTTTCCAAACACTTGAATAGCTATAGGTACAATCCATGTACAACTATAAAGTGGATTTAACTGCTGCGCCACCACAGTTAAAGAGGTACTCAAAGATTCTCCAATGAAATAGGTAAAAAAAAAAAATTGAAATCCAGCATACTAAAGGGTGGAGAAATTAGTGTTACTGAAAGTACTGATCTTGGCTCTAAAATCACTAATCTGATTGAATAAATTAATCTGAGCTTTAGCTGCTCATGTTATCAGATTTACATCAGTTTATTGACCAATCTTTCTATTGAACAGGGAAACTAAAATCACTTCATCTGAAAGGCTGCGAGTTGGTGGCAATCCGGGCATGGCCACTATAGAGATAGTTGAACCCACTGACAAGGATAAAGGTTTATACACCTTTCTGCTTATGGACACTGAGAAGACGTACACTCGCACCTTTGAACTTTCTGGAGAAGGTAAGCTTAACTTTGAACAAATTGCCTTTCCTTATTCCCTCAAACACTTTGTTTCTTAATCCTTTCTAATCCTGATTTGTATGATTTACAAGGGTAAAACATTAGCCATATGCTCCTCAGAGACAGCCTTGTAGGAAATTCGAAGCAACTGCCAGCTAAAAGTTTCAACTGGACATTCTTTTGATTAGTCTTAATGCTTTAGCACGTCACCCATAGCCTTGACCATGATCCAAATCCCTTCTAGCCCCAACAGTATGGGAAATCAGCCAATCACAGCCCCAGATTTGATGGGAAATGGCATTTTTATTCTGAAACAGTCTTGCTCATGGATCTGGCAGGTCTTCAAATCAGGAAGAGTTATTTGTAAATATTTATTTAATTTGTCCTATGAGCTTTTTGGCTCAGAAAATTATAGTTTTTGGCATTTTTTGTAGTTAATGGGAGAGTCCAGTGGAGCAGTTTGACTTTGTTTAGTCATTTATACAGCATATTTCTAACAGGGTAAATTGCAGCAAAGCAACTTCCAAAAAAAAAAAGAATTGTGGAAAAAATTTGTCATTTTCTAATTATAAAAAATAAATGTATGAACAGTTAAAGATAAATTCAGAAACACTAATATGATTTGACTTTCAAAAAAAGTGAGTTGAATACCAACAGTTGAGCAGCAACTGTAAAGGCACTTTCATCCAGAGGAACAGTCAGGATGTTGATTAGCAGACCTCACATATCTAAAAGTACAAAGCAAACCAAAAATATAGGTCAAGCCCATTTTGGGTTTTACTGGCTTTAATTCCAAACAATAAGACCCTAGACAGAATTGTTAAATGGACTGGAAGGCAGTGGGCGAGGATTGATTTAATAGCAGTTCTTCACAGCACAGAGTATGTGAGCAGTGGAATTGTGTTCTAACTAAAACTAGAGAGGGTGGATTAGTGAACTTCAAGACAGTTACAATAGTCTGATTGGTAACACCAAAGATAACTAATTCCAAATAATTTCCATAATACAGTAAAGAATAAAATGTTGGAAAGATGCTACTTTTCAGGTCTGCTGTATTATCTGCTATATTAATTAATGTTATAATGCTTAAAGTGGTTATTTGCAAGGGTTTTCTTCAACATGTTGTAGCAATCCACCAGACAATGCAACAGCAAGTCATTTTCAATTATGTTTGTAATGGTAAAACACCACCTTAATGCTTCACCTTTGGGAAAACTGGGCAGATAATATATTCACTGTACATTCTCACATTTTCACACATAAACATAAATAACATCCACCAACAACTCCACAACCACTGTTCCAACTTGTTTAATTCCCAAATGTTTATTTGCAATAAAGTTACATTACAGATATTTACAATGTATATCAAAAATCAACTATCCAAAACCTTATCTGCCACACCATCATAGTTAAAGTGGCATTCAAAGATTTAAGACATTAACTGAAATCCAATCAACTCAGGCCTGCTGTTATATGTTCAGGATTAAAAATCCATATTTGCTTAAAAAATATTACATTTACTTTGGCTTTAATTTTATTGCAGACACCATGCACCCAGTTTAATTCTTCTTTTGTCTAGTCAACTTTGCTTCAGTTGTTAATATAAATTAAAAAATACATTTCCGGCCTGCAACACATTCCAAAAGAAAAAACAAACAAACAAAAAAAGCACTAGGGACAGAGGCATTTTAGGGCCAGTAATGAGATTTTAAAAAATATGATTTCATTACATGCAGGTGGCGTCAATTGGTAATTATAATCATGATTTGGTTCAAAATCAGTATCCATGAAATACTGAGTATTTGAGGAGTTTATCAAGCATTACAATATGGAGTTACCCTCACATAAGCCACTTAAAACTTTACTTTGGCAACACATTAAATATATTCGGTTCATACTGTCAAATAAATTAAAAATGCATTTTCCATACTGTCTCAACTTTTTCTGATTTATTTATTTAGGATTGTATTTACTTAATCAGTATTTGAGAGCAAACCAGAATAATCTCTCATTTACCTGTCAAAAAAAACTAAAGAAAATTTGCCATGCACGTTTTTTTTTCCTGTCTTCAAGGAACAATTCGGTTGTGTTGCTTCTTAATAAAAATCAAATGTGTCCTAGCTCAAACAGGTATATAAGAAAATTAGTCAGACCCCATAAAAACAGTCCATACATAACAGCTGCAAAAAATACTTCTTAATTGGCCAGTTAAAGAGGTGAAATCAATGTAACAGAGTATGAAAGGTGCAGATTCTGGTTTTGTCAGTAGTTAGTCAACAATGCTTGTAAGCAATGTTGGTGTGTAGTCAGAGCGCTTGCAGTTTGTGTAGCACAGACAGCAATTAGCTGGAGAAAAAGAGTAATGGTTTGGAAGCGAAAAAGGGGGTGGGGGAAACACAGCTATTAAAATAATGACATATAAACTTTTTTTCACTTCCTTCTGGACAAAAAGAGAAGCAAAGGCTACAGGTGTCAGTTTTTCTATCTCGATCTGCGTGTGCTTAACATTAATCTTTCTGCCTTTTCTCCACCCCTCCAGTCTATGATAATGCCTACGCAGAGTTTCAGAGACTCAAGTAAGATAATCGTTGCTTGGGAAGCCGTTTGCATCTCTGTCTTCCCCTTCAGTGTTTTGCAATGCAGAGCATGTGTGGCGCATGTCAGCGTGAGAGTAAAATATTCGCGTGTGCTAATGAGCCTGCTAACACCACCATTCTTCTCTTGCCTTTCAGAGCGGAAGCATATGCTGAAAAGAGTGAGTGTCCTCATTCAAGTCCCTTGTGCTTGTCAGCTTCTTTTACTGATATAATTGCATCTTTCTGACTGGTGTGCAATGTTTGCATTGTCAGATCGCGGAAAAGTGGTCGGTGGCCTCCCCGATGTTGCGACCATCATGGAAAAAAAGGTTTGATGTTACCACAGCATGGGTGCACCATAACATTACACCAAGTACGTTTATCTAATTTTAGCAATTGACATTATTTGGTCTTCAGAGAAAAATCTGCCTCGTATGAATGTCATGCCACGTCTGGGTGTGTATTCCTGAAAGGGAGCAAATTGTTATTCTGCATTTTGCAGGCCATTAAGTTGCCACCCTGTGGTGAGGATGCTCCTG
>JAUZSU010013247.1:0-11050 GCA_034780255.1 Parotocinclus maculicauda
CTTTCTAAGACCTTTGCTATGAAGGGGAGATTAGAAATTGGTCTGTAATTGGACAGCTGACCCGGGTCGAGGTCGGGGGGGCAAAAGTAAATAAATTCTGGTTCTAACTTTGCATGCAAGTCACAGGGGATTTTCCCTTCAGGGGAAAATATGTGACAATCGGTCGAAATATCGCAAATGGCATCACAGATAAGGCCAGACTTTTTTATTGCTTGTTTCGCGGATCTGCCGACGATCATATTTGAAGAAAACAAAAAATATATAATTTTTTTTTGTATTTTCTGGTTTCGCCGCCGCAGCAGCAATGGTTGAAATAAAAAAAAATAAAATTAAAATTAAATAATTATATATATATATTTTATTTATTTATTTATTTTTTTTAAAGCTTTTTCCGCCCTCCGGTGGAGAACCAACGGTTTTCTTCTGTTCATTAAATTTTTTTCCAGATTCACTTTAATTTAATTGTAGATTAAATACATTTATTTTTATTTCTTCCTCCTTCCTTGTATTGATTCCACATAGTCCTCGAGAAAAGTGCTGAAAAATAAAGATTTATTTTTATTTTTTGCCTCCCTCCTCAGTAGATTCTTAAGTAGGAACATCCGAGGAACAAGTAATTAAAAAAGTCTGGCCTAAATCTATCTGTATCTGTATCTGATTAGTGAGCGCTACTTTCTCAGCAACACTCAATTGTAGCACGTTCATAATACAGTAAAAAAAGCATTAATTCCTGGATTCTCCATAGACTAGATTGGGTTCTACTGATACCCCAGTGGCTCTCAATATGTCATTTCTGCCCGACTTTCTGCCCTGCTGTCCTTAAATGAGGTCCATAGAGAATTGTCTTTGATAGAGAACCTGCACAGGACCTCAACCTTGGCCTTAACTTCATCAGACACCTTGAAAAAGCGCTGGAATGCCAAAAATGATCTGAAAAGAAAAGCCTTTTAAGAAGAACAAAGGTTTTAAACAAAGGCGGGGCAAATGCCATACTAACACCTTTGTTTCGGATGTATTTTTGGATGCCCACGAACTTTCGTCTCTATAGTATGTATCGTATTTACGTTAACTTCTCTTTTCTTGGAGACGCCCAAGCTTTTGCATTTATTTACGTTATAATAACATTCTTCTTTCACCTCGTTCCATATATGTGCTCAGACTCATGCCCGCTTTTAACATCTCTGGGCATCTGTCCATCAAATAAAAGCGACTCTCACGTTCATGAATGGACTCGGAAGCGTCCACCTTCACTTCCTTCAATTTCATGGTCAATTTCTGCCCACTCCATTTGTATAGCCGAGCGCCGACGTGCCCGCATTTACATATTTACACCCAGGTGCCATCTGTGAAGTTTTAAGCACACAGCTGGACTTTTAGTGGCTTCCGTGGGCCTTCGTTCATTCTCCATCCTACATCCTGAGCAAGCTGAAGGTTCTGGCAGGTATCCCAGAGGGCTGGAGAGCTTTTGGTGTACCTAGAAGAAAGCCAGGCTACAATGCAGAGAACATACCAAACCGCGTAGCCTAAATACAGTGTGAGTTCTGGAAAAGTCCGCCGGAGACTTCACATCTCAAAATGCTGGTATATGCTCTCCACGTATCCCAGAACCCTTTGCCAGTCGGGTCCCTCAGCCCTCAGCATCTCCTCGACCTTCTGAAAGGGACGCAGTTTGAAAAATAGCCTCGTTACCCACAGAGAGATCCGGCGCTTAGAGGACAGGGCGTACAGCGGGTAAATTAGGAAACTTACCAGTGTGGCTGTGATTCCTGCGCTCTCTCCAGTCTGAAATGCCAGTAAGAGGTTTTCTCGCTGAGGAAGACACCAAGATTGGCATTAATGACAATGACAGTGTGACAGGGCGGCACGGGGGCTCGGTGGGCGGCACCACTGCCTCACAGCAAGAAGGTCCCGGGTTCAATCCCAGGGTGGAGCGGCCTGGGTCCTTACTGTGTGGAGTCTGCATGTCCTCCCCGTGTCTGCGTGGGTTTACTCCGGGTACTCCGGTTTCCTTCCACAGTTCCAATGCGTGTTTGGTTAATTGGCGTCTCCAGATTGTCATTGACTTGTGTATGCAAAACACCCCAGCTGTGTAACTGGAAACAGCTGCACGCCGGTCCCAAGCCTGGGTAAATGGGGAGGGGTGGAGAAAGCAATGGCAAACTACTCCACTATCCTGCCGAAATACTTCATGTATCACATCGATGAAGGACAGAAATGTGTGGAGATCCATGGTCCATCAAGTGATCGAGAGTCGGCTGCGACTGTATGGTTAATCAGCATCCCATATTGGCTCTGGGCCATTTTTTCAAATGTCATGAAACAACTGCCTTGCTGTTTGTGTAAATAACTGCCTTATATAGTTAGAACTCCCTTCACAAACCATGGAAACCCATAAGGAAAGTTGCCTTGTTGTAAAAATATGTCAGAATGAAGAGTAACTCCTGTGAAAAACAGGATCACACACACACATAGACCAGAAGATGCTGAAGCTTTGGGTCATGATGCCCCAGTAGCTCACAGCTTCAGTAGCCCCAATGGTTAGAAGTGACAATTTAATCTTAGTGTCCATTGTGCAATGATTGAAAATGAAAGCCCTGACTATAACAGAGGTCAAAGGCCACAAGGCAGACTGAATAGTAACACGTTTTGAGCTGGGCAAAACATCCATATAGATATATAAAAATGATCAGGAAGCCGTACCACCAATATGATTTGGGTATTGAAAATTTGGACTTCCGGGGAGGTGCATTCCCAAAATGGAAAATAAGTGTGGCGTAGGCAACCGGACAATAGGGTGGAGATTGGCCCAGAGAATTAACATATTGGTGGTGGGCTGGCCCAGTATATTCAATATATATAAGGACCCTGAACTAAGAGAGGGTACGAGATGCTATTGCATTATCTCTGAGATACTGTAATAAAGACTGCTTGCTGCTTCAAGTACACCTGAACTTGGTTTGAGTTTTTCCTTTTAGGGCTCACTCTTACATTGTTCTTATTGGAAACCTACAACACAGTAGAAGTGGATGGATTTGACTTCTTGAAATAAGGGCAGTACAAAGGGTAGCGATTGTAATGACGTTAGAGATGGCGTGTAAGGAAAGGGAAAAAGCAAAACTTCATTTTTCATACGGGATGGATTGGAGCAAGTTGTGGAATGCTTGAGAGAGTGTCTGTGATACATCTGGATGTTGCCTTTAAGGATGATAAACAACGAGAAGGAAACCACAGGGTGGAATATCGGTCCCACCTCAAGAAATGATGGATATTTAGGTGAAGTGTCGAGGTAGATATGAAATGCTCCTCGCTAAATACCTGTCTCGTGCTGAAGTACTTGGAAGACAATACGCAAGCACACGGATTATGAAACCAAAAAATCTTCTATATTTACATTTACATATTTTGTCAGACTCCCTTATCCTGAGTGACTTACAACTGATACAGTCCTAAAAGTCCTAAAAGTCCTACAAGCGGTTATGGGTTAAGGCCCTTGCTTAAGGACCTAACAGTGGCAAATTGGCAGTGAAAGGACTTTGTACTCTAGTAGATCGTAATTCATAAAAATGGTTTTAGCGTAGGTGATATTTTTTACTTTTAGTGGACAGATAAGGAAAATACCACAGTGTTGCATCCTGATTTATCAGGAACAAGATTTTACTTATCATTACAAAAGGATTCCTTTATACGGAACATGTGGCAACCATACTCACGCGCACACACATAGTCCAATCGCCGGGTGAATGGCAGAACATAAATCAGAAATAGCAGTGAACAGAGAATGTCCATGGTCTCCACGGGTGGAACTGCGGTGAGACTTTTGGAGGAGACATTCTTAGAAGGCTTACCAGTACTCAAAAGTTTGATGAGACTTAAAGTTATGGAAACCTAGTCACCCTCTTGTACTCTCAATGGAAAACGGTGACAATTAATGATTGATCAGAAAGGATGACGGTTGCCTTTGGTGAGTACTTCGACAACCCCAACTTTAACCCCATTTTAAGACTGTCCCAGTTCGAAGCCGTTCTGGATATTGAAGTCTGCAAAAGATGAATGCAATCTTTGACCAAATCAGGGTTTCTATAAAGCAGCAGTCCTGTAAAGTTAAAAGGTCAGAGACTCACGGTTGAACGGACTGTCCATCAGTCTCCGCTTGATCCTGTAGAACTCAGCTGTGATGCTTCCTGAGGTCAGGGAGAGAAGCGGTTTCATGACGAACTCCTCCAGCATAAACCCTGGCATGCTTACGTCTGACCTCTTTGTCCATAGACTTCGTGGAAGTGGAAGACTCAGTGTTACTTCTCCGTTCCTGCATCAGTACACAACCAGCAGTGAGATCTAAACACGCACTGGGGTCTGTGGCACATGACGGTAAACAGTGATCCCCCTGTCACGCGAGTTAAAAGAAATAAACATTTCCCACCTTTGAGAGAACTTGAACGTTGAGTCCAGCTGTCTTCTAACTCCTACTAACATCGTGGCAAGTCTGGACTCAGCCCACTGGACTGTGTGCTGCATGACCTGAAGAACACACCTTCCACTCTTACTAATAGCACTATTAGCACTGAAACCCTAAACTAACAGTCTCATTCTCATTTTGGTCCCGGCCACTCTCAGTCTCGGACTCGGCTACAAGGCTTGGTCTTAACTCTGACTCAATGTGTCCTAATTTTGGCCTTGGATTCGAACTCAAAAAGATCCGGTCTTGGTCTGAACTAGGACTCAACTACTATAACTATTGGTCTTGACCACAACTTTCCTGGTCTTGGTCTTTCAGACTCAATAAGTCCCGGTCTTAGTCTTGAGTTGGACTTAGTGTGTTCTGGTCTGGACTCCGACTCTTCCAACTTCTACAAGTCTTGGTCTCAAGGACTCAATATGTCACAGTCTTGATCTTTACTTTGACTTGATGTTTCCCAAACTTGGTCTTGACTTAGACTCTATATAATAATATGCAGGGTGCAGATGTATGAACTGGGGCCTCCATCTCACCAGGTCCAGCGAGGTGGTCGCCATGTGGAGAACATTCACAGATGGAACCCTCAGGTGATGGTTGTACAGAACGGCAGACAGCAGCTGCACCATCTCCCTTTTCCAAATCTCTAACGTCTGCTGCCACATGATGTGCAAACGCTCTCCTGTAACGTCATGGTAAGCCCCAGCTAAGGTGGCCAGTGGCTCTAAAGATACAAACAAAAGTGAGCATGCAGTACAAGAGCAGAACCCACATTACATCTCTTGCCATTTACTGGCACCACTCACTCCTGAGCTCCTGCTGGATGAGCTGAGACGTGTGCTGCACGTGCAAGAGCATTTGAGGCAGACCGTGTCTGCAGGTTTGACGGACAGATCCCGACATCCAGGCATCCCAGAGGGTTGGCGCTCTTTGCAGCAGCAGGCTTTCACTTTTCTGGGTAAACTGCAAGCCTGCGTCGCTTAACTCCTGCATGGCCGGGCTGCCCCCTGCCTTTAAATGGAATGTATTTTTGAACAATGACATACTGTGCAAAAGTCTTAGGCCACCATTAGATTCTGTGTTTTGGCAACAGTGTAATGACCCCATTATCATTTCTCACTGACGCTTCTAAGGATTTCACCACACCGCTTAGTACAATTGTAAAAATTCAAACAGATTATGTGGGTTATATCGACGACCCGACAAAGAGATAACAAGCACTAAAACCCAGAAGGAACCTAAGCAATAAAATCTCAAGCTGCTACAATCACACTGCTATAAACTGTCCGAGCTAGGAAGTATGTCAAATCTTTCACAAATCTTTAGGAGTTAACTCATGAACCTGTCTCCTGAACTCCAGCAGATGGCGATGCAGCTTGTGGACTCTCTCGAGTAACTTCCTCTTTATATGAGAGCCTGTCTGCTCAAACCGGGCCTGCACACACAGCGGATGATCCCATATGAGTGAGTCTGGACGGTCAAGTATTAATGTGGCGACGTGCCTTTTTAATACTTTTTGCCTCACCTCTGTGGCTGATAAGCACTCCTCACAGCCTCTGGCATGGAAAACCAGTCCGTTATTGGCTGCTCCCATCGACATAAGTACCAGAGTCTGGTTCTCGATGTCGCTCCCTCCTCGCTGGGCCTCAACTGTCAGCCACTGGCGTCCGTCCAAGCAGACTCTCGCTCGGAGGTCATCAGATGCATCTGGAAGAAGATAAAGGTCGCTTTAATGGATCCTTTGGCGCATGGGTCATGCAGCGGAGTAACATGCTGGCCCATCATCACAGGTACCTAGGTACAAGTCCTGGACGGTGCCTTTCGACTGGACTGGGAGTCACTTGGTGGTGCAATGTATGCCAGGACCACAACAGAGAGCCCTGATGGATTGGCATCCTGTCCAGGACACACTCATGCAGCAGAGTCGCCTCAACCCATTTCATATCAAACTCATTTGCTCATCACTATTATGGGATTCATTGTTGGTAATCCAGTTGGGTCGTGCAGTACATTTGGGAGAAGAGGCCAAATTGAGGGGTCATCCCCTAAACCAGCTCGGCAATGGACCAGTACTCTTTTCCAGCTACCTCGTTCTACATAATTGTACATGACACATACAGGGACGAAAGCCTTGTCATCCTCACCTCCGTCATATCCAACAACAGCTTGCATGCAGCGTTTTCCCAAAGATGCCTGCAGCCAGACGAGCTCAGCACGGTCCAGTCTGGCCTGAACCTGCAGCGTCGAGTTCCTGCTCGAGGACTGGGAGCTACCGCCCAACTCCAAGCTCCAGTTTCCGAGCTTCCACTGAAACAACACACACACACAATCCATCCTCACACTCTCGTCCTTGTCCATATTTCCTTACAACTTTGTAGTTGTGATTGTGGGAGGGGTCACACAGAATCAAGTGTTCCAGACTAGGTGTGATCTCATATTACAGATCCATTGGTTCTATTGGTTAGAAATTCATTCTTGACCGATTTCATTAGATGACAATATTGCTTTTAGCACTAAAACTATTTATTTGTCATTCTCATTTGATGTTTTGTTTAGACCTCAGTCAGCAGGGAGTAGTGGACACGCTGGGTGCTGCTGGTGTTCCTGAGGGCCAAAACGAAGGTGCTGTGTTGGCTCTGACCAGACACGGAGATACCAGTATGGCTGTAGAGCAAGTCCTTCCCTGAATTTACACGATGAGAGCCAGACCAGGACAAGGCCTGTGGGAGAACACATCCAGGGATATTATTATTAAACCAGAAGTGGGTACAGTGTTTACATTTTAAAAACTCCATCAGCACTACTGTGGCCACTTTTCCCCATTCATGGATAATCATGACAGAAGGGACCTCTGGGACTTGCACTTGGGTCTCCTGGTATTTTTTTATACTCACTGGCTGTGGAGGACAAAACCCCAGGAGGACATGGTGCTCCAGAGTATCTCTGAGGTTGGTGTGTATCTGAGCTTGAAGTGCACGAGAGGGACAGAGGCCAGGAGAGATATTGTGAAACGCTGCCTTCATCTGGACAGTGTGCATTCCTCCATCTGCTCTCTGTTCAACAAATCGATATATGTTATATATAACTGTTATATATAATATTAATCACTGGTATTACAGTTTTAAGTCGTAATAGTAAACTGAGGTAGTAAACTCTTTATATTTAAAAAGGCACGTGTTCAAATTTCCTTTGTCGCTTGTATGAGGTTGTCCCAAATCTGGCCAGCAGATGTCGCTAACGTTTCGAGTCACACCTAACACGGATTAATTTTTCAAATCGATTTGCTCAAGGCCTTGGTGCATGTGCAAATTACTCAAGAGTTTATATATAGATGTAGTTTGTTGTGTTTTCAGAACCGTGCATTTTTCCCTCCAGAACAGGAGTAAGACAAGTAGCGACTCTTCAAATCTCTAATGTTGCATTATTGCATTTCGTACGACTGTACTGCTCTTACCTGATATTTCATGCTCTGGGTCATTTTCTTAGCACCCCACTTAAGCTCTGCGCTTTGGGAGGAGAATTTCCCATCCTGGGCCACCAAGACGCAACCTTGGCTCTCCGCAAGAGGGAGAAGTGACTTTATCTGAAAATTCACGGTTATTGTTGTCAGTGCGGGGTTATCTCGTTCCAGTTTAATAGATCTGTGTGTTAGCCACACTTCAGCTCCTTCATGTTCCAAACAAAAGCCATATCATAGAAAATTCAATATCAAACTTGATTTTAAGGCTTAAACCCCATCGCTCATATACACCACAAAAACTTAGCGTTGCTGTTGATCAAACTAAATTTAGTTTCCACAGGAAAGTGTACACCTGGACTCTTGGTGCTGGGAAAGCATACACATGTACTTAAACGTGGCAGGAACTTCACCTCACCAGAGGCAGGACACAAACCAGAGTGGCTCAGTGGTAGAGGATTTGAATATCTTGGTTCATGTCCCATCTCTGGTGAGGCGAGTTTTCTGTTGTTTTAATGTTGTGTTTGCACCAGTATTTCTGACATAAAATACATAGTTCAGGTTTTGCTTCGTGTGGGTTTCCGGGAATACCTCTGCATGCTTACCGTGGTAGCCTAGCGGTTAAGATATTAGACTAGAAGGTCCCGGATCCCACTTCTGCAAGGTTGCAACTACTGGCTAAAACTATTAGCCCACCTTTGCTTGGATTGTAAGTGACTCTGGATAAGGGCAAGTCCTAAATGTAAATAGTTTGTTTTTTACATTTTGTATTCGTATAATTATGATTTTGAGTATGACCAGCAAGTCAGCAAGTCCAGAAAAAAACCCCAAATTGCCATATTTAATTGAAACGTAAATCTCAGTTTAAGAAAACTCTATAAAGAATAGCACACCTGTCCAGGTGATACCAAGACACAGGCCTGCCACCTGCTGGAGTTGTCATGCATTGTCACAGAGATGTTCACAGGTGCCCCATGGTCCCAGGAGACGTGGACCTAGTGATGGAACACATTTTAGAAAAGTATAAGAAGGTATACGCTCAACGCCCGCTGCTGGGATACTTCAGACGATAAGTGGACAGTCGGCCATCGGCGTCGTCCCCCATTCAATCTGTGAGAGGTCGAAAACTTTTGGCTCATCAGTGTATGTGTATTATATATACCTGATGGTTGCCTCCTCGCCCTCGTGCTGGCTTTTGTGACAGCGCTTGTAGGTATAACTGGGAGAACGTGGATGTAAAAGGTTGTCTGAGTTCCAGAATAGCCTCTGTCTGCCTGCCCACTGAGCTCCAAGATCCTAAGGCTTTGATCTGCATGCACTCAAACGTTCAAACAGCCAGTACAGTTAGCCTTCTAGATCAGACATCAGATACACTCATAGATAGCTGGCGTACTTCAGAGAAAGAGACGTCTCTGGGCAGCATACCTGCTTTTGTTCTTTATACAGAGACCAGTCAGTGAGCAAGGCGGCCTGTTTGCTCTGAATTTCATTCTCAAGCCTCACTTCTGTCCTCCATCCATGTAACTGAGGACCAAACTCACCTGAGAACAGACAGGTGGCATGGACGAAAGGTTATTATTAATTATAGAAAGCATCCTACAATTAAGATGGGAGTTTCAGGGTTAACTGCTAAGGGTGTCAGGGTTAGATAATGTAGCTATCCCTTAGAGAACCAGAGAGAAAATATCACGCTAAACTTTATGAGCTGCACTGAAGCTACGTCCATGGCTGATGTCCTACCTCCTAAAGTAAACAGAGTCCAGCTTATGTAGCGTTTTGGAACCTGGCCACAGGTTGGCCAGTAGCTTCTACAGCAAAGTTCCAATGGCCAGCCAGACCAATCAGGAGGTTTTACCTTTTGTAACGGACCTTTATTGGACATTAAGTTTTAAAGAATTCGCGTTTGGAGAATCAGTATAACCATCTATTCTCCAAAAAAAAAAAGTTCTCAAGAAGTTCTCAGATATGATCTAAGTCTGAATCACTTCCTTAAGGCTTTGTTATGCTTTTCTTATTTCTGTTATTTCTGTAATTTGGTTTGATCAGAAAGGAAATCCATCAAACAAAGTCTGCAGAAAAATTAGCAAACAAAAAATAGTAAACATTGGAAGAAATAGCCGACAAAAAAAAAATGAAATGTTTTAAAATGCAGTAATTGTGGGGTGAGGAAATTGTGGTCAATTTAGATTCTTACCTTTTACATTAATGTTTTCAAGAATACCACTTGTTCCTAAAATTGTTCTTAAGACAAAAGTTCAAATAATATAAAAAATAAGATAGTTCTTAAGAAGTGTCACGTTAAGCAGGATAAAAAAAAACAGTTTAGATACCAATCCTGATAGTGTCAAGAGTAATCTAAGATAGAAGATCTGAGATGTAACATTCCCACCCAAATGAATGTTACGAATAAACATTACGATAATAAATCCCAGCACACTAATGGTAAGATCTGGGCAGATCTAATGGCAGGGATCTGAGCACTAAGATCCTTTATCCTGGACTGGAACAGCAGCAAATGTAAAAATAACAGGCACCTATCAGTCTTGACTTTTGCTGTAATCCTGAAATTCTGGCTAAATCTTGGTCCAGCCACTGTGTGTTGTGTGTGAGGAGGTGTGATCCGTTGTGTCCAGCGTACTCCGTCTTTACCAGCAAAGTACTGGGAACAGATCTGAGCTACATAGAAGGAGAAATGAGAAAACAATCTTGAGTCGAATAGAATGTAATTAAAACAGACATCAATACATTAGATGTCTACAGGAACTTTTGGGTCCTCTGAGTTCTCATTAGCTCCTTTTAATCACCCCCTGTTTGTCCCTCCAATATTAATTAGAGTTAGATTTTATTTGCTCCATTACCTGAGGTAATGAGTGGCCAAGCTCGAGCATCTGCTCGAATCCAAGCTTTGTCAGTGCCACCCGTCCTTCTAAACGCATCGTGTGACTGTCTAGTCGTAAGTCCGCCGCTGTTTCAACTGAAGAAACCGAACGATTCAGCTGTACGGAGACAAGAGTATCTACTTAGAAATGTCAAAACAAATGTAGGAGACGATGTGCTTCCAAGTACAGTCGAATCCGGTTAATGGGACCACACCGGGACGCGATCGTTTTGGTCCTAATAACCGGCTGGTCCGATTAAAC
>JAUZSU010013258.1:0-11049 GCA_034780255.1 Parotocinclus maculicauda
GGCGGGGGCCCTGCGAGGTCCCGGGGCGAGGCGAGGGTCCCTGCGATGTCCCCCAGGGTCCCAGCGAGGTCCTGGGTCGAGGCCAGGGTCCCTGCGAGGTCCCCCAGGGTCCCTGCGAGGTCCCCCAGGGTCCCTGCGAGGTCCCGGGTCGAGGTCGAGGCCAGGGTCCCTGCGAGGTCCCGGGTCGAGGCCAGGGTCCCTGCGAGGTCCCGGGTCGAGGCTCGTTTGCA
This sequence comes from Parotocinclus maculicauda, assembly GCA_034780255.1. NCBI lineage: Eukaryota > Metazoa > Chordata > Actinopteri > Siluriformes > Loricariidae > Parotocinclus > Parotocinclus maculicauda. The sequence goes on from JAUZSU010013258.1 coordinate 231, forward strand.
AAAGTTTGTGAACCCCTAGTATTTTAGATAGCTGTTTAAAAAAAAAAAATTGTTTTTATATTTTAAAACCAAAAATCCAGTGGGTCAAACGAGATCACATTTATTATACTCTGCCCTTTATTTATTGACCCAATATCTGTGAGGAGAAAAAGTATGTGAACCTGTACCCTAACCAAAACGATTGTGTAAGTGTTAATATGATGAAGTTTGTCTGATGGTCTGATGTTTCCCACCAGACGTGACGGCGGTTTGTATTCTCGAGGCCTTCCAGAACCAGCAGAGCATGTTACTGGCTGACAAAGTGCTGAAACAGCTGGGAAAAGACAAGGCCAAGGAGAAATACAAGGTGAGAGACGACGTCCTGTGTTCTGTTCTCAAACTCTCAGGTGTAAAGCCAACTCACGTGCATCTTTTTTTATTTTTTATTTTTAATTCCAAGAACCGTGAGCCGCTCATGCCGTCGCCTCAGTTCATCAAGTCCTACTTCAGCTCTTTTACCGATGACATCATCTCACAGCCGCTTCAGAAAGGCGAGAAGAAGGACGAGGACAAGGATAACGAGGGCGAGGCCGCTGAGGTCACAGAGAGGTCAGAGAGTTCTCCCTAAAAACTTTAAATACACGACATCAGACGGTCCAGGAAAGGCTGTGGAAACATTTCTCCATCGATTTTATGGGTCGTTTTTATATTCAAGGGTTTTTGGTTTACTTACGGTATGAAAAAAGGTTTTACTTTGAACCACAATAGGAGTTTACGGAGCCCCGGGAGTATCAAAGTGGGGTCAGAAAGTTAGGATAAGAGAACTTAATTGGTCCCGTGGGAAAGTGCAGGGTCACAGGGATTAAAAGGAATAATATGAGTAATTGTGCTGAAAAATTAAATGTTGCATGTAAAGTACACACAACCATGTCCCTCCACCTCCACCTCCACCTCGGCTCCACTGAGTGACTATTAGTAATAGTAAGAATAGATTAGTAAACTGAGGGAAAGAATTATAAATTGAAAGAGATAATTAACAGGTTGGTGGAACTTAATTATTAAAATAAGAGAACGAAATTATTAAATTGACTGAACTGAATTATTAAATTAAAAGAATGAATAAATTAAGGGAATGGAATTACAAAATTGAGGAAACTAATTAAATTTAGAAAACAAAATTATTGCATTGAGGGGAACTAAATTATTAAATTGAAATTATAAAATTTAGAGAGCTGAATTATTAAATTTGGAGAACGAAATTATTAAATTAAAGGCTACAAAATTATTAAATTGTGGGAACGTAGTAGTTACGTTAAAACTATTACATTTAGAGAACGAAATCATTAAATTTAGAGAACGAAATTGTTATATTGAGAGAACCAAATTATTAAATTGAGGGCAACTAAATTATTAAATTGAAATTATTAAATTTGGAGAACGAAATTATTAAATTTAGAAAACGAAATTGTTATATTGAGAGAACCAAATTATTAAATTGAGGGCAACGATATTATCAAATTGTGGGAACGCAGTAATTACGTTAAAACTATTAAATTTAGAAAACGAAATTATTAACTTTTGAGAACAAAATTATTAAATTCAAAGCTACAAAATTATTAAATTGAGGGGAATTAAATTATTAAATTTAAATGAATAAATTTAGAGACTGAAATTAAGCAGAGACTAAATTATTAAATTTGGAGAACGAAATTATTAAATTAAAGGGAACCAAATTATTAAATTGAAATGATTAAATTTAGAGAATAAAATTGTTAAATTGAGGGGAATTAAATGATTACATTTAGGGAACCTAATTATTAAATTGTGAGAATGCAGTTATTACATTGAAATGAATAAATTGAAGAAATTAAATCATTAAATTGAGGAGAACCTAATTATTAAATTGAAGGGAACAAAATCATTAAATTAAAGGGGAAAGAATTATTGAATTAAGGAAAATAATTTCCCAAGTCCAGGGCAGGAATTTCTCCTCTGTTTCACACAAATCTCCGTCATAAATGCAAATGCAGAGCAGGTGATGTTTTGTTGCTGCTGCTGTGGGATTGTTCCCTTTTAGACAAACAAAAACCAAACCAAAATATTAGGAAAAGCGAACATACACCATCCTCTAGTTTTTGAGCAGTGACCAATCATGTATGGCTTTCAGGAACTCATGACCAGTCAGACCAGTTCTGGTACTGTTTTTGCAGTAGTAGTTTTGGAATCCTAACATTTTCGGGTGTTGTTTGTGGTGCTTGCATTTAAGGTGGCTGAACAGGTTCGTTGTTTCCATGTGACTTAACTATCGGGTCTTTGCATATTTTTTAGGAAACTTTAGTAAAATCTCCCTGTTCGTTTTGCTTTCTTCAGTTCAATTTCAAGTTTAAAAGCTTTATTGGCATGACAAATCATACATTCGTATTTCCCAAAACTTGGGTACAAAACAAAGAATGTATAAAAAGTACAAAAAGAAAGTATAACATGTAAATTACAAAATAAAATGCAATACAATAAAAACAGAAACAACAATAGAATAAATTGTGTGTGTGTGTGTGGAGTGTGTCCGTGTCCCCGTCCCCGTCCCTTTCTTAAATCCCCTTTTAATGTGTGACAGAGATTTTGCAGGTTTTTTCCATCGTTAAAAAACAAAAAAAGTGTAGATGAGCACAGGAAGCTCTAGTTTGTATTTTTATTCTCTTAGATAAACAGTAAAACGGTTCCGTCCGGTCACTTGGAGCTTTATTACCATCATTCTGCAGCCTTTCAGCTTTATTCCAACACACATTCTCCTTAATACCCATGTTTTTGTAATCCACTCGTCCTATAAGCTCTTATGATCTGTTCTGCCCGGCAACAGCGCTCTGATTGGCCAGCCTGACTTTACAAACAAGTAAAGGCTCAATGTGTCCTCAGAAACCACCCACTTTGGTCTATTATTGGTAGATTTATTTGTGTTAGCTTAAATTCACTTTAAAACACTTTGGGATGCCCGATTTGTGTTTTTAGTGTAAGCAGTAATAAAATATAATATCTGATTTGAGCTTTTTCAGCTTTTTTTTTAATTCCTCTGATTTTGGGATTTTCCTTCTCCTGTTTGAGCAGCTCGGGCTACCTGAAGGCTAAGCAGTACATGGAGGAGGAGAATTACGATAAGATCATCAGTGAGTGCACGAAGGAGATCGAGTCCAAGGGCAAGTACACTGCAGAGGCTCTGCTGCTGAGGGCCACCTTCTACCTGCTCATCGGCAACGCTTCTGCCGCCCAGCCCGACCTCGACCGAGTCATCAACATGAAGGATGCAAACGTCAAGGTACAAAAACAGACCAAAAAATTTAGAGCTAGTAAAGAATGAAAAATGAAATAATCATGTGATTGTAATGCTGATTTGGTTCCAAAAGGAGCATCCAGGAAAGGCGGAGTGTTTGAGGAGTAAAGATGATCAGAGGAACTCCCTCCAGTTTATCACAACGTTTATAAACGATGTTCCTCAAAGAAAGATTGGAAGGGATTTACTGTAGATATTTCCGTCTCTACAGAGCATAAAATCATTAAACGATTCAGAATCGGGAGGAATTTCAGTCCTAAAAACTAAACTGAAGAGGGGTGATCTCTCTCCCCTCCCTCAGAACCGTCATTTATCAGTATCTGATAGGAGCACATGGGTAAGGGATTTTTATCCAACCTTTATCAAGCTCTACAATACAGAGTTACATTCATAAATACCACTTATAACTTTACTGTACAAAAAACAAACCTTGTGTTTTACAAGCTCCGCCCACTTCTCTGGGTTCTGAGGCACCTAGGATGGAGAATCACCATCGAAATGAGGCTGTTATGAGGAACAAACCCGAAAGTAAAATAGAAGTAGAAAAAACACCAGCAGGAGCTTTTTTCAATAACGTCCCAACGTCTCATTCCTGATTTGCACTGACTTTTTAGAAATCGAAATAAACACTGCTCATGAACATTAGGGGATACTTTATTAATGTTCAGTGAGCAGTCAGGTTGCTCAAAACTGTGACCCCGTGAACGACACAGTTCCCAAATGTGGATCAAACCTAGATTTGGTTGAGACTACATTTCCCATAATGCCCCAGCGTCTTTCCAAAAGCTTAAGTGGCCATCACTTTCATTCAGAGCCATTCAGGTTCTTTCAGTTGTTCTCCTACAGTAGTGCCAATATTTTAGATCAATTTAGCCACACTGCAGAAAAAGTAACAGTAGCTCAGTATCTGTGTTTGGTTAATGCAATTAATTAACACTTATGTGTTCCTCGTTACTCGTTAGCAGCCATTTTAGAGTACAATTATACTATATAAACTATTCCAAACTAATTTATGTTTAATAGGTTTGTTTTCTAAGCACAGCAGTTTCCACTTTGACTGGCTGCCAAGCAGAGGGGTGCAGATGTTCCCCTCTAAATTCTGCATGTGCCCCAGTCTGTATCCTGCTTTAGGACTTAACAAACCATGTCCCTGTGTAGGTCGTTTAATTCCGGCTGTGTTACCGGCCAGGATTGTGGAACATGGAGTAGCAGTGGTCTCATGACTGAGGGCAGATTGGGGTGTTCGGCCAGGCCAGTCCCGTACCCGTACCCGTACCCGTACCCGTACCCTCTTCTTTTACAGGCATGCCTTTGTAATGTGTGCAGCATGTGGTTTTGCATTGTCTTGTTGACAAACGCATGGACGTTCCTGAAATAGTGTAAACTGTAAATGACCTTTACCAAGGGCCCTGACCCGACCCCATACCATAACAGAGTCTGGTGTTTGGACCATAAGACCACGGTCCTCATAACAGTCTGTATATCAGGAGTACACAAAGTCCACTTCTTCCAAAAAGATCTGTAATCCCGATTAGTCTGAGTACCATGATGATGCTCCATCCTAGATGCCTCCGAGCCCAGATAAGTGGGCGGAGCTTGTGGGCGTGGTTAAAACGTGGCTTGTTTTTTGTACAGTAAAGTTATAAGTGGTATTTATGAATGTAACTCTGTATTATAGAGCTTGATAAAGGTTGGATAAAAATCCCTTACCCATGTGCTCCTATCAGATATTACTGAATGGCTATTCTGAGGGAGCGCAGAGAGATCACCCCTCTTCAGTTTAGTTTTTAGGACTGAAATTCCTCCCGATTTGGAATCGTTTAATGATTTTATGCTCTGTAGAGACAGAAATATTACAGTAAATCCATGTCAATCTTTCTTTGAGGAACATCGCTTATAAACATTTGGTGATAAACTGGAGGGAGTTCCTCTGATCATCTTTACTCCTCAATCACTCAGCCTTTTCTGGATGCCTTTTTTGGAACCAAAACATGATCAGAATTGGCGGTTTGGAATCACATCATTGTGCTCTGTTTTTTTGGAATGGATGCAATATCTTAAGTTCATACTGTCTGTACTGGCAATGAAACAGGAGTCAGAATAAGTTTAAGGAGCACTAATTTGCATTTTTAATACCGTCCCATTTACATTAAGGGTTAAAGGTCTTGCTCCGGGACCCAGTTGCAGATTTGTGAGGGTGGGATTCGAATCCACACACCAGAAATCTGGAATCGGATTTCATAAATCAGAAAATTCCTCACATCCATGCTATAAGAATCTTATTTCTTTTTGTCTGCTGACCTGCCGTTTACTCACCCATCTCTGAACTACATCATCCAGCTGATTGGCCTCCATTGCCACGCAGTTTCGTCTGCACCCCCAGTCCGACTCAGTTAGGTCTGGATTATGTCCTCTTTGATCACGGAGCTCTTTTCTTTGCAATGATATTTGGGTATATATATATACACACACACACACACACACAAAAGAAGAGTCTGGCAAGGCTGCGGTGACTAAAGTGTGTGAAAGCACAGCTCTTTGTAAAGCTCTTACTAAGCACAGCGTGTGCTAATAGGATTACACATGGCCTCGGGCCTCAGGACTTTTATTTAGACCCGAACGCTCTTCAGACGGGCAAATATTCCAGCGTGAATCATTTATTTGCGTGTTCAGGATTATTTGATTGTTTTTCGACGGTTATTTAACCACGGGGGATAATCAAAAGACATCCGAGATTGCTTGACCCGCGAGTCACAGAGCCGTAATCCAGCATTTCCCCCGTATGAAATCCGATAGCAGGCCTGTGTTTGGCTTCCTGTCCATTATTTGTCCAGAAGACCCAGATTTCGGGTCAGGCTAAAGTTTGAGCGCTAGGATTTAAACCCTGCAGCTGGCGCGGCGGTTTGCTCTGTCTATTGGCGTGTGTTGAAAGGCCAAACACAAAGGCCGCAGTGCAAATACGGCGCAACAGAGAGAGCGGGGCGGTCGCGTGTCTGCCTCAGATTTGCTCCGGCTTAATTGGAGACTGCTGATTGGGTGTTTGGACAGCAGACGGTGTGGGTTATTGAGAGCAAAGGAAAGAGGCGGCTCTCTGCTAGACGACGCTGACAGACGGGGACAGTACAGTGACGGTGATGTCAGACGCTTGTCGTTGCGTCCTCGCCGTTTGAGACGTAGCGGATGCACGGCCGAATGATGTCCAGGGCAGATGATGGACTGGCTGGTCATTAGGAATGGGATAAGGAAAGGGCTGCTTTAAAGTTCAGTCCAGGTTTTGTTCGGTGTTGCTAGAACATGTAGAAGATCTAAGTCCAAAATGAAATATTGCCCCAGTTCTCGGTCCTATACCCAGACCTGTGGGGCACCCCCTACCCCGCCCTCCTCTTTTTGACTAAGGATGCCATGCCGTCCCAAACTGTCCTGCTGGAGGACGAGAGAAACATCAGTGGGTAATAAAAAATAACAAAATAACACCAAGAGACTCTTATATTCTATCATTTTATTCTATTCATTATTTCATTTGTTCTATTTTAATGACAAACTGTGTTCCAATTTTATGAATTGTATTGATTAATTATACATTTTATTACTTCTATTCTCTATTTTATTATGTTCATTTTTACGTACTTTTTTATTATATTTATTGTATGGGTTATATTTACAATTTTATTATATTTATCATATTCTTCATTTTATTCTATTCATTATTTCCTTCATTCCATTATATTCGATAATTTACTTAATTTATTGTATTTTCTATTATAATTATTGTTTTGTTTAATTATATATATTTACTGTTTCACTGTATTAATTTGTTAATTTATTATTATGGTTTAGTATGGTTTCTTTCTAATTATATATTTTATTATATTTACTGTATGTATTATGTTTACAATTTAATTATATTAATCATATTCTAATTGTTTATATATTTATTATTTCATTAATGTTATTATATTTAGTTTATAAATAGTTTATATATAGTAGTTTATTAGTCATATTCCCTTATTTTTAATAATTTATTTTTGTATTATTACTATTATTATTATTATTTATATTCTGTTCTTTATATTGTGTTTAATTATATTTACTATTTTATATCCATTATTTAATTTATTATATTCTTTATTATTTTTAATGTTTTGTTCAAAAAAAGATTTTTTAAATTATATTTCTCCAATACTATTTTATTCTCTCTTTTATTTATTATGATCAGACTACTATTTAATTTATTATATCTTTTTTACTGTATTCTCTATTGTAATTATTTTGTTTATCTTTTGTGTATTTAAACAATTTTTAACATTGTATTATATTTTTTTATTTAATATATTTTGTACATGTAACATCTAGGCTGAAGTCCATTGGGCCCTTTTTTTGGGTCTTCCACTGTTACAATCCCTGTTTCCATGGCCCAGGTCCAGGCCCAACCCGAGCCGGAGAAGTGGGCGGAGCTTGTGGGCGTGGTTAAAACACGAGGCTTGTATTTAGTACAGTAAAGTTATAAGTGGTATTTATGAATGTAACTCTGTATTGTAGAGCTTGATAAAGGTTGGATAAAAATCCCTTACCCATGTTCTCCTATCAGATCTTTTTTTACAATAACTAGTGCTGAATTTATACTACACACACTGTACCTGTGTTTACCCGGGCGTTGGGAGACACGGGACCCTCTAGCCTCAGGTCTGTATTGATTAGAAATGAGAAGCATTGTATGAATGTGTGATGACTTCACCTGATCCAGCTGATCACCTGAAAGTAGCAGGCTTGTGTCGGGTCGGAGCGATCACATAACCATGTATTTTTTAATAGGCAGCAGCCAGAAGACACCCCGTAACCCGACTACCTGACACACACCATGACCTTTCAGGCTTGGACCGCTGAGCGCTGGCTGGAATCTGTAAACCTCACGTCCATTTAAGTACAGTCTCAAAGTCCGTCCACCATGCTGGATTTCTGAGCCTCCGATGATCTAAGCTTTAAATTGTCTTTGCTTTGCAACCTTGAAGGAAGTCGCGAGGCAAAAATGTTTCTGATTCATCGTGACTTGACGAATTCTTTCACCCACACACTAATGTAGCTCCCTATAACTGGCTGAGACGTGGATTTAACTCTCTCTCGTTCTTAAGTGCTCCGGTGGCCCCAAAGGTCCTCAGAGGATCTGTCTGGAACTGAAGTCATCCACCAAAAAAACCCTCTCAGTGCCCAGTTGGCATGTCCTGTTTAAAGGCCTCTCCTGAGACACAGCTCAGCTTCTGATGGTCTTCATTCTGCTAGACTGATGGATTTCATTTTGAGATATCACTGTATGTACGTGGTCAGAAACGCTGGAGAAAAACTCGTGTCTGAATAGCTTAAGTTTGCTTTTGAAATCATTTGTTTGTATAAAATAAGTAATGTTTTCCTTATTACACGATGTTTAAAAAGTGATCTCCCTTTTCCTCTTCTTGTACACGTTTCTGTGATAAGTCCAGGCTGGAGCGTTTAATGTACCGACACGGTTTCAACCCCGTCACGGAGATAATCTCGCTGTGCGGGGTCGATTCGATTTAGGAGCCGATCCGATTAATAGTTTTTAATAGATTTAAATTTGAACAATTTTTAAATCTCCCATAGAAATGCATTGGCCCAATGTTTAGATTCAAATTTCAACGGACAAAATTAAAAATGTATCCGACAAAATTCAAACTGTAACTAACAAAATTCCAAATGTAACCGACAAAATTCAAATTGTAACTGACAAAATTCAAAATGTAACAGACAAAATTCAAACTGTAACTAACAAAATTCAAACTGTAACTAACAAAATTCAAACTGTAACTGACAAAATTCAGACAAAATTCAAACTGTAATTGACAAAATTCAAAATGTAACCGAAAAAATTCAAACTGTAACTAACAAAATTTTAAATGTAACCCACAAAATTTAAAATGTAACCAACAAAATTCAAAATGTAACCGACAAAATTTGAATGCAAACTGAAATCGATGATGTCACCACGGAGCACACAGTATCTGTTGTTACATGTTCTGCTACACACACACACACACACACCGCATAAACAGAACACACATGATACACACAACACACTCTAAACACGTACATATATGACAGACACACACACACACACACACACACACACACACACAACCCACCAGACCAAACATACTGGTAACCAAATGGACAGTGCTTTATATAAAACTCCTGTTCCCTCCCTTTCTATGTAGCCATAATTATTAATCTATGATTAACTCAATAACTATAGAGCCAAAAATATTGGGACAGCTAAATGACCGTTTACCTCAAATATCTAAACAGCTAAATAAGCCTTCCTTAAAAGTACTGGCAAACCACCACAGCCATCTAAAGCCTAGCAACCACATAGCAACCACATAGCGACCACATAGCGACCACATAGCAACAGCCTAGAAACTGCTTAGCAAATATCAGCTGGCTTTTTTAAGCCAAATAACTAAAGTCTGTTACGTGGCACAAAATTAGAAACTGTGTTTTAAATAAAATATTACTGTATAATGCCTGATATGAAGATTTTAATAAATCTATCAGGAGTCTGCAAAAGCTTCGGGCTCGCTTTAGTTTGACCCCGAGAGCGACGGGACGGAGAAACAAGCGATCCATACTGTCACACCCGCACAAGTCGTGCTGAAGCTGCTTGTCCTTTTGTAAATTGCCATTCTGACGGTAATAACTAGTGTCGAGTTGTTCCCGATCGATACAGACAGAGCGAGAGCTTAAAGCGAGGCCTGTCGGGGGATCAATACACCAGCGCCCGTTACTCGCTTGGTTACCCCCAGCAATGGAGACACAGCTCCGTCAGCACCTCCCAAAGGCCCCGGGGCCTGGGACGTTACATGTGAACGGACTGTCAAAACCGTTCCGTCTGCTCGTGCTTCCTCTGGTATTTAGAGCCACAGACGTGCTGTGCTGAGGCGTCCCGTCTCTTTACCGAGGTGATGGAGGCTTTTAGCTCTTTTCTTTCTCCCTCTTAAGGCTCTCGTTTAACTGGCCAAAGCATAAATTTCAAACCAAAAATCTGTCTTTTACCTAGGGATGTTGTGAATGTAAATGTAGAGGGTTTAGAAATCTATTATGTTACTTATTTTATTAATAACATAAATATTAGTATTGATTTAAATGATATTATTTGCTTAATTTTACTACTACTTTTACTATTACCACCCATGGAGGTCGGGTCCCTTTTTGAGTCTTTCCTTTCTTCTACTTTCAGGGATTTTCCTTTCCACTGTCGCCCTAGGTTTGCTCAATTTGGGATTGGTCTTTTAAGATCATATAATATTATAAAGATGATTTGAGACGATGCTCCGTTATAAAAAGCTCTATGGAAATAAATTACAATTTGAATTGAACCAGTTCATAAACAGTCGATTCCGGTTAATGGGACCACATCGGGACGGGATCGTTTCGGTCCTAATAACCGGCTGGTCCGATTAAACGAACATGCCCTATGTTAGAAGACGGGACGTGCTATGTAAC
>JAUZSU010013269.1:0-11049 GCA_034780255.1 Parotocinclus maculicauda
CGGGTAGTGATGCCAGAGACGAAGAGTTTCTTCACGGATATTACATACTGTACACGTTCTTTGGTCCAAATAAGCAAATAACATTACACATATATAATCGGATTTGTTTCGGTACATTAGGATTTGGTCCGAATAAGCGGCTGGTCCCATTAACCGGAATCGACTGTACATGCTTTGTGAAACCACACACTGTGCAACTATTGCCCGTTGTGGGATTATGTAGTATGATCAGGCTTTCATTGGCTTAACACCATACGCTGTTAAAGCACATATACTGCACGTCACTGGCAAACAAAAAAAATTACTATTCTTCTTGTACTCATTGCATTACATTAAACCCATGGCTTTAATGATACTAGGTTGTAAGGAGTAAACATTTGTTAGATTTAATTTTACTGTTGATGAAATTGTTAATTCTATTAAGTTAGTCTGTCTTAATTATCACATGTTCTCAGCAATTATTACTGCAGCATTTATAGCTGATCAACTAGAAACGACTTACAATTATTAAATGCTTTGTTTAATTCTTAGACGTACAGTATTGTGCAAAAGTCTTAGGACACCATTTGATTACACCCTTCTTAATGGTATAAATTAATAAGTGCTTTGTTTAATTATTAGACGTACAGTATTGTGCAAAAGTCTTAGGACACCATTTGATTAGACCCTTCTTAATGGTATAAATTATTAAGTGCTTTGTTCAATTCTTAGATGTATAGTATTGTGCAAAAGTCTTAGGACACCATTATAGGATTATGTCTCAGATTGTTTATAGGAATACAAGCAGATAATGTTTTTGTAGTATTAAAAAACTGAAAAAAACATCTACAGTGGAAGTATTATTGGTGACCTAGCAGAATTTGGCGTCTTTAACGGGATACCAAGTGGACCCTTTTGCAATCTGAAGAAGCTTAATTAGTGATGGTCTTTGTGGAAGGGCAGCAACCCAGAAACAACTTTTCAGCAAGGAGATCGGGGTGACAAGGCCAAGCTATGCTAAAGCTCACAAAGAATGGAATGAAGATCGATAAAAAATAGCATTATGAAATGACAAATCCAAGTTGTTGACAATACGTTATCAACGGTCATTATACCGTTGCTTAAACAACTAACCTAATGGTGGCTTAAGACTTTTGCACAGTACTGTACATACAGGTATTCTATGTGGATTCTGTAGATTTTGCTAGAAATGTAGATAGACTAAATTAGCAGCATGACGTAGCGTATAGGGTTGATCGGGGGTAATTGATAGGACCTTTTGTTGTTGTTGTTGCAGACTGAAAAGCCAGAACGACGATATACCTTTGCATCTCTAGCCTTACGTAAGCGGTACAGCTATCTGACTGATCCTGGATTGAGTGAGTGTGTTATTTTTATTAACATTCTTAGGAGATTAACGTGTCTGGTAGCGTGTGTAACGTTAACACTAGTAACTAACATATAACCGACAAAGTCCATTTGCAAATTCAAAAATGCTGATGTTTTATCTTGCCCATTCGTACCATGCATTAAATCCCCATGCTTGTTTTGTCCACTTTTATTTCGTCGCATGGTTTATTCTGTATTTTAGTTGCTGTGCTGTGCCTGCCCACTTGGTTAAATATGATTTACTATCACTGTTCATTTTACTCCACTGACAAGAACCATCCATGCCTGTATATACATTTTACTTTGAGAGACTTGTGCATCGTGTCATGACATCCAAGTAAAAGTTCCTCCTCTTGCGTCATCCTCTCTATCACAACCGGTATTGCTCCTTTTGGCTTTGTGATTGTGCAACGTTTTGATTTTCTGACAGAATGCATGGAGAGTTCCAATCAGACCTACTCTGAGGTGCTTTCACCGTTTGCACTGAAATGCTTGTCATCAAGATTACCAGGTCCTGCATGACGAGTTATTATGACCTTTAGACGTATGGACGTAGCCTGCTTTACGCCACAGTACGGTTTGCTAAATGGCGTCGAAGATCGGACTGTTTTTCTTTTCCGGTCCATCTTTCTTTTCAGAATATCCACGTTTTGGAATGAAACTTGTTTATTAAGACTAAACAGATAAAAGGCACTTTAATAAATATATATATATCAAGGTAGCCAGTGACAGGGAAATGTAGCACATCTGAAGTCAAAAGAGAATTTGTGTTACTTCTGGGTTATTTTCATTTGTCTTGCTGTTTTTTGTCTTTGGTTGTTCATCGTCTGAGTGCATACTTAATTTGCTGTGCTTTTTTTGGTTGTACATTGACGTCTTGGTCATTATCTGCATTGTAGGTCACCATTTCTGTTTTGTGTACCATCCGTGGACAGTGGCTGACAGTGTGTCTTTTTGTTGCTTCACCATTCAGTTCACTTGTATCACCATAAAAGCATTGTACTTTCTACTTCTATAATACAAGCCCCACTGACCAATTTTTCCCTCTGGTCTCTTTGTTTCTCAACCTTTCTTTTTGATTTTGTGTTGAATATTTATTTGCCTATTTAAAGAAACAGTTGAACGAAGTACAACAAGAACACTGCCTGCTGGTTACCCTCACAAACCTGTCTTTTCAACAAGATCTTACCAGGCATGGTCGACTGCTCCTATTACCGTCCCTGGGCAAACAAAATGTGGATTGGGTTCCCTCTCCAGCTCACCTTCCAACACGCCATCTGCTTCGCCACTGAAGTCAGTTTGGCCCATATCTTCAGCTTCTCCACTAAAGTCCACCCTGGAAACCACAACCACATCACCTGCTAAGTTAACATACAGATCCATCTCATCTCCTATCAAAACCGTCGCCTATCAACCCCAATACTCAACTCCAGTATCAAGCGGTCTGTTTTCGTCTCTAAAAACTAACACGGATCCTCTGTCGATCAAGGGACTGGCTGCATCGCTGGGCTCGAGACCCATCTCTGTTCCATCACCAGGGTCCAATTTTGATAAAAATTACACCACAGCGACCCCACCTGAATCCCCAAAGTCCGCTGCCAATTTGTATTCTTCAGCCTTCGTGCACAAATCGACCCTCGCCTCTTCAACTAGTGCAGTAACGTCAACTGTTAGAACCATGTCAAATCTGTCATCTTATAAAACCAGCCCAGCTGCATCCACTGTCACTGACGAAACAGTTTTGTCATCACGCACTTCACCGGCCAGGTCTACTACTAATGCCTCTCATGAAACAGTCCTGCCTAATGGATCGGCATCACCGATCAAATACCCCTCATACTCTTCTATTTCAACTCGCTTATTTTCAGGGACTTCTAGTTTGCAGGAGAGGATCCAAGCGACAACACAGGCAGCTGCATCTAGTGTTAGCACAGCCTTCATTGAGGCAGAAAAAACGCTCAACGCCTACTCGTCGTCAGGGTATGACACGCTAAAATCCATGTCGCCTCCTCTCCGATCAGATTCGGTTTATGCCTCTTTAAGATCACCAGGTCTATCAAGTGCCCCAGTATCAACAGTTTCTATGACTGTTCCAGTGTTTTCTTTAGTGAACGTACACCTTGAGCAACAGAAAAAGAAAACTCCAGAGACCCACGCTCAAACGCCATCGTGTCATTCCAAACCGAACCCCTCCAAACCCCCACCCTTTATTCCTTCAGCAACATATAGATCAGGTACTGTCCCACAAATGTCATCAGGTCAAGACATTCTGAGAGACGTGGCAGACATGAAAGAGGATCTGATGAGAATGACTGCCATACTGCAAACTGACTCCAGTCCCGCGACTAAAACATGTCAGTCTCAGGCTACCAAAGAAGCGAAAATGGAAGAGGAAGAACCTTTCAGTCTAGTCGAGAAAGTTAAAGAAGACCTTGTTAAATTTAGTAAAATCCTGTATAAGGATGTTCTGAACGAGGCAAAAATCACTCACAAAGACAAAGCGTCTGAAGATGAATGGGAAGAGTTCTCTAAAGACGAACTAGAGGAGGCTCGACAGAACGTACCAAGGTCTCTTCCCATATTCGAACCTTCCCTCGCAGTCAGACCACCCGTGCCACCGTATGACGTTCAAGAGAGGGACCGTAATTTAGCCAAGGTTGTTGACTACTTAATGAATGACACCGGTGATGGCTCCATTTCAAAACTTCTGGGTGAAAAGGGCAAACATGAACTGAAGGAGGGCGAGGAAAAACAGAAACGCACATTTAAGTCTGAGCACAAGCTCAAAATGCCGCCTCCAGGCATGCGTACCTCACCATCTGAGAAAGATTTGAGCAAATTAGCCGAGTCATACAGTGGCGCAGACACCATTTTGGAATCTCCTGATGATTTTTCTCATGATCAAGATAAAAGCCCGCTCTCAGACAGCGGCTTTGAAACTAGAAGTGAAAAGACTCCATCAGCTCCTCACAGTGCAGAGAGTACAGGGCCCAAACCTCTCTTTTCAGACGTTCCCATTCCCCCAGTCATTACAGAAACCAGAACAGAGGTTGTTCGTGTCATCAGGAGTTACGAACCCCCCGAGGAGGCGTGTGAGCCCATAATGGAAGACGCAGCAGCAATACAGCCACCTGCCTGCGTTGAACCTGAGCCAACACCCCCCTCTATCAAAGACAAAGTGAAAACCTTTCAAATAAAGGTCAGTTCTGATGAAGATTCGGTAATGAGTAAAAGCATGTGTCTGAAAGAGGAAACCCATATAACGACGACAACTAGAATGGTCTACCACAAACCTCAGCTGAAAGATGCAGGCTCAGATAGGATTGAAGAAACCATGTCAGTTCATGACATAATGAAAGCCTTCCAGTCAGGCAGAGATCCTTCCAAAGAACTGGCCGGCTTATTTGAGCACAAGGCCAATAAGGACTCCATCAAAGGTGACGAACTGACGCCGCGGTTTCTCGACAAGGACGCAAAACCAAAGGTTGAACGAATAATCGAGGTTCATATAGAAAAAGGCAACACAACAGACCCAACAGAAGTAATAATCCGAGAAACAAAGAAACATCCAGAGTACGTATGCAAAGGCGGCCGCGGTCTAAAGGAACTTCCCAGCAGGACAGAGGGCGATTATGAATCTCTGCATGAAGAGGAAGACCTTAACGTTGAGGAAACATTGCCCACTTTCCTGGAGACGTCGAGAGTCAATACCCCTGTTCCTCAAGAAGAGGACAGTCGACCAAATTCAGCACAGCTTATTGCTGACGACTCTTATAAAGCTTTTAAACTCCTAAGCCAGCAATCCATTGAGTATCACGATGACGAACTGTCCGAGTTGAGGGGAGAGTCGTATAGATTTGCCGAGAAAATGCTCCTGTCTGAAAAGTTAGACACATCCCATTCTGATACTGAGGATTCAGCCAGTGGTCAGGTTAACGATTTCAAAGAATCAATGTTCAGGTCAGGAAGGGATACGTCAGACAAAACGAGTAAATTCATGCATAAAGATCAGTTTGATAAACTGACAGTGTTGCAGTACACAACAGATCCCAGCAGTCCCAAACATACAGTCAGGATGCGCTTCACCCAAGAGAGACAAGACAGAAACAGGGAGAAACTTCTTTACGAAGATCGCGTTGACCAAACTGTTAAAGAGGCCGAAGAAAAACTAAGCGAGGTTTCGCAATTTTTCCGAGACAAAACCGAAAAGCTAAACGACGAGCTTCAATCCCCTGAGAAAAAGCCTCCAATGAGAGACTTTAGACAAACGCAATCGGGGCCAAGCTCGCTGTGCGGTAGTCCTCAGAAAAAATGGCAAAAGCCTGAGGTGGGTCCTGAGGAGAGGGACAAAGGAAAGCAGAAACTCTTCAGTAACATGAATGAAAGAAAAAGTGCTAGTTTGCCAAGCAGCCCAGAGAGACGCGTGCAGTCACACGGAACCGACAACACCGCGCCCCCTGTTCAAGTAACGACCTCCAGAGTGAGTGCAGTCAGGCTCAAATTTGAAGCAGAGGCCCAGAAGCAGGATAAGAGTATGCAGAGTAGAGAGATAAAACCACCTGTTAAAAAACTCCAGGAAAGTAAGTTACCCGTGTATCAACATTTTACTGGATCAAAAAATATCAGAGTCGATCCTTCAGAGGAAGCAAAACCACTGATAAAGGGTACAGGGAATGAACAAGCTAAAGCCATTTCCAGTTGCGGTCCAATTGGTTCATCTTCAAAACTAAAAGACAAGACGTTGGCTGCCGGGGCACCCGTTACAAATTCAAGTGACCCGTTTAAAAATTACACACAACCTGAAAAAGTCGTCAGAAAAGAACCTGGGGCGAAAGAAAAGCTTTATGAAGCTGTTAAGAGCAGAACTAGTGACAGAGCTGAAGAACAAACTGATAGCTCCGTCAAATATTTTAGCACTCTTGACAAACGGAGCCCTTTCAACGCTGAGAAGTCTCATTTCAAAAATGCACCACCTCTAGTAGAGATCAAATCAGACCAAACGGTCAAAAGCAATCATGTACTGAGTGATGAATCAGAGCTAAAGACCCTTAAAAAGCAGACAGAGTCACACATTCCTGTGAGAACATCATCTGTTGTTCTAGACACTGATCAAGCAAGGAAAGCAAAAGACCAAAAGAGTCCATCACACATACCTACCTCAACAAAAAGAGTACAGGGTCGCTTGGAAACATCTAGAGAAGAAGCTGGACCAAAAAAGACGCCAGGTTCTGTACAGGGAAGTAGTTTAAGTAGCCTAAATGACACTGGTAGCGCAGATAAGAATTCTGTAGTCACGACAAGGGAAGGTTTTAAGGGACTGAAAACACTGCCAGTTTATGTAAGCTTAGAATCAGGAAAACAAGGCGAGAAAGATTCATTAGGGGAAGCAAACGGAGGTGGCAAAAAAATGGTTTTAGAGAGTCGAACAATTTACACAGTCAAGCAAAGACAGCCAACATCCCATCAGGGTAGCCCAGAAGAGGACACTCTAGAACAGATGTCGTTACTTGACAGCTCTGGAAAAAATCCCATGACCCCGCAAACGCCGCGCTCGAGGCACGAGGAAGTGTGTTATGACCTCACGTCCAGAACTGGTGCATTCATACAAAGCATTCCTAGCCCAATGGCAGACGTTTTGGAAAAATCTGAGGATTCGGAGCCTGTAGCAAAACATTTGGTTACTGAGCCAACCAGTGACAATCTTGATACCGGACATGCGAGTAAAGACAAACGTGTGGCGTATATAGAGTTTCCTCCCCCTCCTCCGCTCGATTCGGAGTCATCCCAAGCAGAGAAAAAAGGATCATCTCTTTCCTCAGAGCCAGAGACTGACATGATGGAGGTGAACCTCCAGGAGGAACATGATAAGCATCTGCTTTCTGAGCCCATAATCAGAGTCCAGCCTCCTTCCCCCGTGCCCAGAGGAACCAATGGAAGTGACACAAGTGACGACGAATCACTGTATCAGCCCATTCCTGTAAAGAAATATACCTTTAAAAATGATAAGAAGGAACCACTAGAGGAGGCTAAAACCAAAATACAAGATGCAAACGGGAATCAAAAAGAACCTGGACCGAACGTCAATGTCAAAGCAGAGGACTGTGACAATGAACAAAATGGCAATGACCAGTCTATTACAGACTGCTCAATAGCAACAACCGCAGAGTTCTCACATGACACAGATGCCACTGAGATTGACTCTTTAGATGGATATGACTTCCAGGATGAAGATGATGAGCTTCATGAACATGATGTCAAATCGTTTGGATTTTCCAATGACAACAGAAAGGACATTTGGGCATCAGAAAATATGCTCAGGCCGAGTGACCGTTCCTTTGGCCAAAGTAAGCTGGAAGTCATTGAGGAAGAGTCACCAACAGAGGAATACAAAAAAGCAAAAACTAAAAGTGACTGTTCTGCGAAAAAATTCGATAACGGAAAATACGATGAAGAAAAGGACAAAAAACAATTTGACACGTACTTCAGCTACAAGCTAGAAGAGGAGTTAAATACCCCTTTCAAAACCGTTGCAACAAAAGGCTTTGATCCTTGGTCAAGCAAAGAATTCGATGATGAAGTTGTTGACGCTAGGATTAAAGACGATGAGCCCATGCCGTTTGGAATGGCTGCAGATGACAAGTCTCAAGCAACAACCCCTGACACGACTCCCGCAAAAACGCCAACCGATGAAAGCACACCGACTAGCGAGCCTAACCCTTTCCCGTTCCACGAAGGGAAGATGTTTGAGATGACCCGCAGTGGGGCAATTGACATGAGCAAACGGGATTTTGTGGAAGAAAGACTGCAGTTTTTTCAGATTGGTGAGCATTTCTATGGAAGGAGAGTGGGGGATAATAGGGAAGGGGTCAGAAAACCATGTTTAGTTACATCACATCCAGTAGAGCATGCAGATGTTGATAAAAACCCGGGCAATCTCGTTCAGGTTTACACTGACCACTTGGACACTGCATCATCTGAGAACATTATGGAGCCGCCATCGTATTCAGAAGTCAGTTCTAATTTGTGTTCCTCTTTTAAGATAGGAGTCAAAGAAGCCTTTGTTGAGAATAAGAATGCGGTCTGTATGGACTGGGACAGTTCGAAACTTAAAATATCGCTAGCTTTAGAACATGTGACACCATCAACAGCCACAGAAAGCCCATACAAGCAAAGAGTAGAGCCATCAAAGGTAGAACAGGAATGCCTCCAGACAGAAAGCTGCCACGAAAATAACCTAGAGGTCCAGAATCTTCAAAAGCACATGGAGGATGGAATTCTAGAACAGAAGAAGCAGTCAAACCCTACGACCAGGTCCTGTAATCATGCACGCATTCCTGGGGCTGTACTCAAATCAAATTTGGACCAAATGTTAGAAGATAGCACAACTAACAAAGCAAGTACCCAATGCTCCAATGGTAAACAAAAGCAACAGAAGTCTAGACTGCCAATACGGGCACCTTGTTCAATCCAGGGCTATAAAAGGACTGCAAGTATACAGGTACCAATCCAAAAAACCAAACAAGCACTGCCAAAAAGATTAGATCCATTTCCAAACGTAAGGCCCAAATCTGGTATTCCAGTGTTAGAGGCGAGAAGAGTTCCACTTAGTTCTACACTTAGTTTGAGAGCAAAAAATAGGACAAATACATTAGTCCCAGAGATAAGAAGAACTCAGTATAAACCTTTATTACTGGCTAAAGATACAAGACAGACAGGTTCTCCCAGTACATCAAAATCTAAGGCAGGTTCTCCCAGTACATTAAAAGCTAAGGCAGGTTCTCCCAGTACATCAAAAGCTAAGGCAGGTTCTCCCAGTACATCAAAAGCTAAGGCAGGTTCTCCCAATCCAATAAAAACTAAGTCATGTTCTCCCAGAGCATCTAAAAGCGACACAGGCCAGGGACAGAAGCAAAATATGGGCAAAATCACTTATTCACAGATTAGTAAAACAGTCAAACTTGTGGGCTGCCTTTCCAATGAAGAGGAAAAGCTTCAGGGGGCAGATAAATCTGAAGAAAGGAGCACGTCCAGCAGTAACACTTTGTCAGATGCATCCCAACCCTTCACTACATCCAGGTCTGCTAGAGACGTGAGAGCAGAGGTTGAGCAGGCCGGCAGAAAAAGGAAGAGGCGGAGAAGTAAGAGGACTGGTGGAAGTGAAGGCAGTCAGGGTGCTGGGTCTGAAGTGGCCCCTGGCGTGGAAATCGAGCCTAGTTTGTAAAATTTTCCACTTGTATGATCTTAGTTGCATGCACCATTGTGATTGCCTGTGGCGTGACTTAAGTCTAGAAACATATTCTATCATTCTGTCACCTTTCTCTCTTTGTGTACTCGTGTCTCTTATTCTGAATTCATTCTGTATGATGTAGACAGCTTAACTGTAGCATGCTAGTGTGAGTGGGGCACTGGACAGTTCTTTACTGGTGCAGATTGCAAAGGTGGTGAAATAAGATTACAGGCAAATTGGGACTTCTGGTCCTACACAAGAGCCTTTGAGATATTTGAAGGGTGTCCGTTGTGCCGTTTGGGTGTTCTCTTTGTGTATCTTTACATCCTTTGTCGTTGCTGTTGTAAGCAGCATGAGTAGGAGTAGCAGGATACATTTTTTCACAAACTTACCCTTTAATACCACTAACAAAATGAATAACCTGGTGCCTTGAACATTTCTGCTCGTTTAATTAATGTTATTTTGGCACAGGCTTTTATCCGGATTTGGACACAAAAGAGCAAAGCTATTTTTATTCTTAACTTTGTTTCCACATTCTTTATTGGTTTTACTCATTTCTAATTTTATGCTGATAGGCCCTCAAAGTCCATGCGAGAGGACAGATCTGCGAATGGCTATAGTGGCTGATCACCTTGGCCTGAGTTGGACTGGTAAGTGAAAGCAACTTAAGCAATCTTTCCAACTAGAGCAGTGGCTTTCAAACTTTCTGCAGCGCCCCCTGATGGAGATAAGAACATTTGCGCTAAACCCCACACAAGCCTTTTTCTTCCAAACTTTACTGGGATTTATTTGAAATATTGTCATTCATACAAAACTCCTTTTGTTCAACAACAAATTGCAATTTTATAAAGTTACCTTTATGGTGGAATTATTACAAGTCACTTGCATTACATAGCTTAAACATGCCTCATTCATTTGTCTTGCTGTGACAATCTCACTCCCTTACATCCCAAAATTACCCTCCTTAGGCAAACCCTACTTTGAAAACTACTGGGCTAGAGGGACATAACAGATGTTTAAATAATTGTCATGCGAGTAGGCTGTCCCTAATGTTGGGTGGATATAGTTTTGTGTGGAATTGTGAGTTCAGGACAGTACTGGTGAGCACCATGTTCAGTCTCCTGACTGGCTGTGAGTCTGTGACAGAGTGAATGAAACTGGTATCTGTTTTTTTAATGGGTTGCAGAGTTGGCCAGGGAAATGGATTTCTCAGTCGATGAGATAAATCACATCCGTGTGGAAAATCCCAATTCATTGACAGCCCAGAGCTTCATGCTACTGAAGAAGTGGGTCAACAGAGATGGTAAAAATGCCACAAGTAAGTGCTTTCATACCTAGTTTGTTATGTACGGTACTCTGAGTTAAATATTTAATTCAATTCAATTTTATTTTATTTGTATAGCGCTTTTTACAATAGACATTGTCACAAAGCAGCTTTACATTGATATATAAAC
>JAUZSU010013280.1:0-11049 GCA_034780255.1 Parotocinclus maculicauda
TATATATATAGTGAGAGGTGACTTTGGTGACTTAACAAAGTTACAAAACATAAACAAAGGCAGTGACATTCATGCCTGATGCACTGACATAATGTGTTTTGCTGAGCACAATCACATTTACAATGTACAGTATATAAACCTTCAACTAGATAATGAAATTAACACAACACCGGACCAATGACACTCAGCGAGACATCAGTAAAGTGATGCCTCACTGCTAGATCCATAGGCAATGTGTGCTGCCAGCTGAAGAGATAGCAGGGAAGGCGACCCTGTCAGTAGGATTAAAGTGACACCTACTGACCGGTCAACTGAAAACTTGGTGGCTTAATGGGGTGGAATTTAATTTGTTTCAGGACATCACATTTCAAGAATGGTGAAGGCAAGAGCCAAGGTTGGTGGTTTTTTGTCGTAAATTGCATGGAGCGAAATCTGCTCTGTGATCCCAGCTGGTGAGAGATGAGTTTGGTGAGATAAGAGGGATAACGAGGCTACACTATACAAAAGATTGGGTAGCACATCTGGAAACACCTCTCTGCTATAATATTATAGCTTTATGGAGACCTTGGTCAAGCAGGATAACCACCTAGTATCTTATTGTTGTAGTCACTTTTACCTTGGTGTCAGATTTTAACATTTAACTAATACAATCTGCCAGTCTTTATTTTAGGATGGTTGTCTCGGGCACATATTTATTACATCTACACTTTTGCTTCAGTTACATTAGATCAATCATCACATAATGTCACCGAGCAGTTGCACTTGGCTGTTAGATTTGTTCAATCATGCACCAAGCCATATGCCCACAAAGACCTGAAGATTTTGTATCTGGAAAGTGTTTTTTTGCAAAAGTTATGCCTGAAACCATAAATACAAATACTTTAAACTGTCCTGCCTAAGCCTTTTATGCACTCAGATGCACTCACACCTGCCCACTGCCATTCCTGGACAAGCTCTGCACTGGTGGTGATCCAATCTCGTAGCTGCATCCTCTTTAAGAGACGGTTCTGACGCTTGCTTGACTTTCTTGGACGCCCTGAAATCTTCATCACTGCAAATGGCCATTCACACTTTTCACTCTCCTTGAAGTAAAAAATTATAAATGGTTATTATGGTGCTATCTTACAAGCAGCCATGCCTGTAAAACAGTTTTGATGCAATGTAATAATGACTGCACATGTTTCCTTGGAGGTAACCATGGGTAACTGAAAAAGAATTTTAAAGCTCCACTACCGGTTAAGAGAAACCACTCTACTATTCTAATCAACATGACAGAGTGATATCAGCTGGCTTGTCCCCACTAACGTTTTCTCCAGAGCTAACAAGATAATCATTAAAATTATGTTACCAGGTTATTTTGTGGGGCTGAAATGCTGTAATTTTTGTGATAAGGTCATTTTTTTGACGGAGAATGACTTTGCAGTTAATTGTAATTTATTTGATCACTCTAGAGTTATTACATGTTGCCACTCTAAAATGTGAATACAAAATGTGTGCCATTCTTTAAAAAAATGGCCAGGGCTATAGAAACAAGGGGTGTCCAAAAGTTCTAACATGACTGTTTATTTAAAAAAAATGGCATCTATAACCCCAGACATAACAGTTAAATTATGCATAATATTTATAATAATAATGGTCTGAGTAAATTATTGCTGTGTCACTGTCTATTAAGAGTGAAATTACATATTTCACAGTGGAGAAAAGATGTGGATTACAAAGTGTTGAAAGCACATGTCACCAGTACTGTGCTACAGCTGAGTCAGGCAGACAGAGGAAAAGAGAGACCAAGTGCTTTTTAATGCCAATAACACTTCAACCTTGTTATCATACACACTCCACCTACACGGAAGTCATACTTTTATGACTCATATAACCATTATCAACCAGCATCAACTCTGGCAGCTGAGACTGTTACATCCCTGACGACGTGACTCTGTAATGACACGTGGAAGAGAAGGACAGAGTTGTGAGGACATCAGGGCCTGTGACTCAACAACAAATAATACCTAACAACTCTTACTTTGCTTTTTTCTCTTATTCTTATTCCAAACCTGTTTATACTGTGTCGGGGTGTGTGTGTATATATAATATACATTTTATTACATTTACATCAGCTAGCAGACACTTGTCCTCTTTAAGTACGGGCTGAAAGGTCCGGCCGTCTCAGACTGGCAGAGGCAGAAATTAAACCTCCAGAATGTCTAACTAATTAGTATTCCTTAGTCAACAAAGTTCCCATCTAAATAGAATGACATAAGTGTAGATTATGTTCTGTTTAATTTAGTTTTGCATTGGTGAATAAACCTGGTAATGTGACATCTTCTATCCCTGATAGTTAGACAAAGTTCTAATTCTATATCCCACCTACATGGGAGTCAGGCGTTCATGACTCATTATCTGACAACAACAGCACTAGCAGCTGAGAATGTTGTGTCTCTGACCTTATGACTATGTGACACAAGGAAGAGAAGGACAGAGGTGAGAGGACATCAGGGCCTCTGACTCACCTAATAAACAATACCACAGAGCCAGGCCTGTGCATAAACATTATGTCAGGCAGGAGCTCAAAAGGTTAAAAAAGGCACACCAACCTGCTCTACCCACCAAACTACACCCAC
Organism: Parotocinclus maculicauda; assembly: GCA_034780255.1. Lineage (NCBI taxonomy): Eukaryota > Metazoa > Chordata > Actinopteri > Siluriformes > Loricariidae > Parotocinclus > Parotocinclus maculicauda. The sequence continues at coordinate 2,619 of JAUZSU010013280.1, forward strand.
AATGCACTATTTCCACTGCCTATACCCTGACACCATTCATTCGTATACATTTTACATGAGTCATTTCTTCAGGAAAGAGATGTCTATAACATATGTAGCATAATAGACTCTTCAAAATACATCTCAGCACTTGGAAAAAAAATATTAATCTTAATATGTCAGTTTATTTTGACCTAACTCGCACTTGCGATACTTTTATCTTTGATCACTTATAGACCTGAGTTTGTGTTATTGTATTATTTCTTATCAATAAATCCTTAACTATACAGATTAAGTTGAGAGTAAAATATTTGTTATTTGTATAAGGTAATTTCACATAAATCTGCTGATTAATAAGCAGTATTTACTTCTCATCATGGACAAGCTTTGCCTTTTGAATGATAATGGACCTTGACAAAAGTATAATCAGCAGTAGAACACTTGCTATAATATCCTAATATCATTCTAATATAAACTTTTCACAAACATTGGGGCATACTTCAAAATGAAATATTGGGACTGTGGTGGCTTAGTGATTAAGGTACTGGATTATGGACCAGAATGTACGGAAACTGATCATTAAAAAGTGGTCAAGACAAATGAATGAATGATCATTAGAAATATGATAATAGTTGCTATTGAATGAAATTATGAAGGGCAAGTTAAAACATTAAAGTCTCAGTGATGTGTAATCACCTTTAGAATGCAGTGGTGATTCCGGGAGCGGAGGTAAACTATTAATAGGAATCACAAAGATAGTACTTTATGATTTATGAAATACTTGGAACCCAAGCCAATCTAATTCACAATTATGCTGGATCAAAGCTAAGCTGTACCACACAAAATCATATCTTTTTTTAAACAGACCAGCTGTAGATTACACTCTTTTTGCAAAGTTCATGACTGCAAACTAAATGTGCACCTTATATTCCATGAGCCATCTCGAGACCAAATAAATGACTTCTTGTTTCAATATTAGTCAATTTTATTAGCTCCCTTTATCATACACAGTAGATGCATTTTGTAATTCTAGTCCTTCTGTTGCTTTAAATACATTGTTAGTCCAGTTTCAAGATTTTCTTCAGTGATCAGGACCAGCACAGATCAGGTACTGTTTGGGTGGTGTATCATGTTGTGCTGGTAAGAGTGGATCAGTCACAGCAGTGCAGCTGAGGATTAAACAGTGTGCCCACTCACTGTAGATGTAAAGTTAGTGACAGTAGCTTATCTGTTGCAGCAAAGTTTGTTTCAGTCATACTTCCCTCCTTCATCAGTGCTCACAGAACGCTGCCTACAGGATGAGGTTGGCTAGATATTCTTGGTTGTTGGACCATTCTTAGTCCAACAGTGACTCAAGGGTATTTCAAAACTCTGACAGCATCGTCCATGCCAATGTTGCTAGTGACTGCATCAAACTGGACTGCAATGTTCAGAATGATCCACCACCCAGTCATGTCATATGTGAAAAAAATTATACTCCAGACAGCTAGACAAGGTTCCCCAAACACTATGTATGCAAACAAAACAAGCAAAAAGGATAATATGATCCATGTGACACTTTCTGTACTTGAGACCAGTGTTCACAGGATAGTCCATAATGGCCAAAGCAATATGATCAATAAGCAATAAGAATATGAATATGAATTCAAATTTGTACATAATATATATTTATAGTAGTGGTAGAAGGCTTCACAATAAAAGATTTGTTTTCACACAATGCTGATTTGCCATGGTAAGTTGGAGAAGAATGATTAGTCATTCGTAGACTTGAAAGTCATAGATTCCAGACAATCATACAAAAGTAACCCAAACACAGTATACAAGCACAGACAGAAAACGATGACTAAAGAAAAAGTGGGACTTTCAGAGCTAGCTGTGCAACATGACTTCTGTTTCTCTGACATCAGCCTATGTTGCTATCATGTCTGTTTATCTTTCCTGTTCATTGGTCCATGCTGTTTTGTTGCTAGTAAAGTCCCATTGACTTGCGGCTCCACCTATCATGCTGGGGTCCTATGTTTAGTTTCTGTGTGTATGTGTATTCTGTGCGTGGAGAGCAAAATAAGGGCAGAAGGTTAAAAAGACTTTTTTTAGCAGAGCTAGAAGTTCAATCCTCACCTTTCTATAACTACTCAATACTCTAGTACCTTAACCACTGTGCCGTCAAAGCCCAGTGATTGGGGCATTCTACAATCGTGGAGGAGGGGGATAGGTGGGACAGTCAGTAAATTTATGTAGTGAGGCAAAATAAGCCAGTGCTTTATGACTAGTAAAAAACAAATAACATCTATATGCAGAATTCCATCACATGTTAAAAATGGAAATGAATAAACATAACAGAACTGGTATTATAGCTAGATCTGGTGCATTTCTTTAATTAACTTCTTAATAACTTCTTAACGACAAATCACAGCACCCTCCCTTTCAGCACTGAATCTCTTTGTTAAATCTTGGCGAGTCACGTCAGGCTTCAAAACTAAGAAGTTCTATCTGTTATAGCTTCTTTTTGCTGTATATGTTTGACTGGACATACATATTTGTATTTCAAAGAAACATTTTCATTTAAAACCCGTAAAAGAGGTGGGATTTGAAACCCACCTTTGTTTCAACACAGCTCTTGTATTAAACTTACATATTAGAGGATGTTAGTTGTTGCTAAGACATCTGTATGAATCCGAAACTTGAATCTAATTATCACACCTGTCATTTAATGCAGAATTTAAGTTTGTCTCCAAACCCTAGAAATGCAAGTCACAACCTGTAGACCTTAGGAGTGGAAAAACTATGGAGCCGGATAAAAAAGGGGACACGGATCAGGATATAACTTCTTAGCTTTATTTTTCTTTAGCTAGCTATATCTCCGAACAAACATTTTCTCTGAGCGGGAAAAATCATAACCGTTCCCGCTAAACTCTTAAACCCTTCTCCTTTGTGGTACCCTGCTCTCCAATCAGAGCTCAGGGCATTCTGGAGTGAAATCTAAATATGTGTCCACCACACCACCATTATTTTTAATGTTAGGAGGGACAGAGGAGACAGCTATAAGAGAATGTGGCATGGTGTTAACATAGTAAGAACATTACAGCTATACAAACACAGACAACAGGCTAATGATAGCATGGAAAATGAAGTAATACAAACAAACATTGCTCATTTATAACATAGAACAGCTAACAGGTGCTTATAAATCGAGAGCATGAACATACAATGTGCTTATGCTAACAGACACATCAGTGACAAACCAAACAGGAGAAAAGTGAAAGCAAAAAAACAAGGAACATGAGCCAGGAGAAACAAGGTGGGTGTGTAAAGACCAGATGATAAAGTGTACAGAGGTGAAGGCTTATATATGCCAGGCACTGTATATAAATACTGTAATTGGACAACCTACTGGTGAAGCTGAAAAGGGTTTCCACGTATAATTTGATATAGAATTTTAACAATAAATGCAAAGTGTCCTTTTTCAAAATCATTTAATCATGTTTATGCTTGCTTAATCCAGCTCTGTCAATGGAAATGCCTGGGTATAGCCGTCAGCACAGGACACATGTCAGGGTCCAGCCGTAGACAGGGTTATTATCTATCACATGGCACCTGCTCACATACTTATACTTCCAATAGGGCACTTCAGAGACAATAGTTGGTTTAATTCCTTTAGGAAATTTGATAAAAGCATAATACCTGGGTGAAACTCACACAGACACAAAGAACACACAAACGTCAATTTACCCAGGGATCTCTGGAGCTGCCATTTGATAATGCTAACAACTGTGCCACCGTGTCACCTTTTTGAATGAATGAATGTGTGTCTTTACTAAATCATTAGCACTGCTTGGATTATCTTTGGTCAGGATCAAAGTCAAACAGGTGGAAATACAAATCAACAAGTTACCCCATACATTCATTTGGATTCTCTCATGACTGCAGACACTGCAGACTTGCCTTTTTGCCTAATTCTGTGCTTTGATTGGTGGGAAGAAACTAAAGAAAACATAACAGAGGCATACGTATACTCTGCTGCACCACTGTGCGACCAGTTCACAATTCAGTGAGCGTGAACTGCTTTTAAATGGAATTTGTAAATGCACTGTGACATCAGACCAAAGCCAAACAATAAACGAAAAGCAGACCCGCACAGAGACCCAAAAATATTTTAGAAAAATGAAGTGCCTTCCTTTTTATTTCTACACTTATTGTTCATTTTATCAGTTTGACCTACCATAGTGATGCAAGTTTTGCAATTGACGGTCCATATTTTTCTCTATACTTTGATAGTATCCTCTACTACAGTGCTGAAAATGATCATCCACCCAAATAGTACCTGATCTGTTGTAGTTCTGTGGGGGTCCTGACCATAAAAGAACAGAATAAAGGAGACTAACAAAGTATGTAGAGAAGCAGATGGACTACAGGTTGTAATTAAAGAACTGTAGAGTGCATTTTTATTGCAAGTGGAGGCGATAAAATGGACAATGTGTGCAGAAACAGGGAGGTGTACCTAATAAAGTGGCCAGTGAGCCTATACGAGGCTATTCAAAGCCAAGTGGTTAAACTAACGCTTCACTTTTCATTACATTATGCCAGCAGCAAAGTGGTGTTAAAAGACAGGAAGATGTTATGGACAAATTGCTCCTTTCAGCAAGGTGCGCATGTAGCAGCCATAAACATCACCAGAGCTGACATCAGCAGCCCAACATGTTTGAACAAGCAGGTTTGTCCCCATGGAACCCAAACAGCCCATAACACCCAGGCCAAACATAGTCTTATTATCTTGGATCAGACCAAGCACCTTAATCATGACACTCAAGCAGCCAAACCTGCAGCACGCAAATAAAGCACCCACATGCAAACCCAATAGAGGACCACAAGCACATCAGAAAGTTCACCATCAATCATTAGCACACATACCCTCAGTCACAACACAGGGTTTTTGAGCTGGAAGAGAGTGTTCCTGCTGAGAATCTAAAAATACTGTTTCTTGGACACCTCCGAAAATAAAACCACATGCAATGCTCCTCATGTCTATCACTGCCAGTACCACTACTCATTACACTGCAAAAACAAACACTGCAATTGTGTCTGTAGAGTGCTAGCCAGGCCAGTGACATTGCTGGGACTCAAACGCAAGCCCCCATATTCTAGGGACAACACATTGAACTACTCTTCAACCTAACTGTTTCCATGTGACATAATCATGCAATTTAAACAACAAAAAAAAGAAAAAACTAATGTTTGTAATAGAATGGTAAAATGTGAAATGGTATCCACCGTGTGACTTACTATTTGAGAACTTTTACATATTCCAGTACATATTCAAATTATTTAAAGAATTTCAGAATTTATTGAGTTTTGCTATGTTGGTACTGACAAGTTGGCTTGGAGTTTCCAAGTTTGTGCAAAATCTGATGATCCATGTTATCCCAACATCTGGTGATGTTACTGACTGCTTGGCTATCTCTGTCTTTAAGTACCCCAATAAATACTCAACTGGGTTTCCGTCAGGTGATTGTGGAATAAAGTCCAAGACAATCAACCTTCTTTGATCTTTTTTATTCTTTAAGTAGTTTTTTAGATCACATGCTGCAGCATTTCATACAGAGCACAGAAGAGTCTCTAATGTAAAGCGGACCTTAAAGATAATTACAACAGTTCAATTTATTTAACAGTATACATTATTTAATCATGTATTCCATTCATCCATTATCTTTCACTTAATCCACACAGGGTCGCCGGCCAGCTGGGGCCCACCTGGCAATTCTGGGCACAAGAGCAGGAACAACCCTAGACGGGGTGCCAATCCATCGTAGTGCACACATACATGGTCACGCACTCAGTCACACACTAAGGGACTTTAATCTAAAAAATTAATCTAACACGCATGTCTTCGGACTATGGTAGGAAATTGGAGTATCCGGAGTAAACAGACGTAGACACGGGGAGGACTTACAGACGTAGACACTCTCTACAAACACAAAAAGGGCCCAGGCCGCTCCACTCTGGGATTGAATTCATTACCTTCTTGCTGTGAGGCAGTGGTGAGGTCTTCCTCATTGCATCACTACTCAAGAGTCTTGACTTTACTCATACTCTCAATTCAGAGTATGATTTCTGGTAAATGTGTATTTATGTATATTGTTGGATTCATATTGTCAAGTGTCATACATCAGGCCATCATACAATGGGGAGTACCTGTACTGTACTAACTTACTTATTTCCCACTTACTGTACCTATTTCAGAAAAGTTGGAGGTCAATGATTCTGTTACAATTTGAGAGGTGCGGGCAATGTTGCTTTTTTAGATATGTAACAAATTGGGCATCCTGCACATAACTATAACCAATACCTTTTTAATGCAGTGGATGATGAAAATGACCTCAATATGTAAGCTAGGCCTTAGGTCTCAACCACACAAATGCTCTTGTAGCTTATTGGAGGCAAATGTCTGCTATCACAAAACCTCCTGGAAAGCTTTTCAAAAAGAGGTTGAGGTGGTTATGACAGCAAATTGGGTCAATGTCTTATTATTGTTCATGGATTTAGATATGACATTCATGCGGTAGATAATGGATGTGATTTGTGTATGTTACACAACTATTCCTTCATACCTTGTAGACAGACAGTGCCAAAACAAAGTTGTTTTCTTTTTTCTGTTTACATGCTCCAGACTAATTACATAGTAAGCCTACATTCCACCCTGAGCACAGCTTTTCATCTCTTGTCCTCTTGAACTGACCTTGGAATTGTCTAGTACTCCACCCTGCAGCATCACACACTCATGCACACGCATGTAAACACAAAAACAAGTTAGCACATGGAAAATTCACTGCATCTACTGCATATCAACATCTTTCAAAACCATTTCACAGCTGTCAGCTAAAGACGTTCAGCTTCAGCACAGCAGAAGCATATAAATAAACAGTCTGATTTAAGATTCATGTTTAAATCAAAGTCCAATTAGTTACTCACCTACTTAGACACAAGGGAACATTTTAGGAAAACAGATTTCCAACGCTTTAGAGCAGAAGTGTCAAAGCGGCATATGTCAGAGCAGTGTAAGCACATTTTCTGCAATACCCCTTCCAATAGTTGCTCCCCAGTGACACCTTCAATGACATACAGCTTCTGCCAGTTGTGTGTATGTACATCAACCCTGACATATCACTTGGTTAAATGGGCATAAAAATGAGGGCAAAATATGTAACACTCATTTAAGTGCATTCTAGAATTAACATCCTCTCTGTGTTTCTAGGTATAAAGACAATCATAGCATTCTGTAAATGGTAACTTGCTTTGTGTTGTGTATGCACACAAAACACATTACATGGTGATCCATATGTGAAATGCATAATGAAGAATGTTACCTAATTGTTATAAGAATGTCGACCTGCACATCTTTCTCCATAACCTAGCTGACCTTGAATAAAATAAATAAGTGGGAGTATACATTAATTAATTCACCAGCGACATAATTATAAGCATATTCATTATCATAAGTGAATAAATTTCACTTTTTACTGATGGTCATTCGAGGCTAAAGCACTGGAAGACAACAGCAGAGCTAAATAAAACACTTACTTTTTATGTTAGTCATTCTTTTAATTGTATTTTTTGTCAGTTAATATTGACATTTTAAGATTTGGAAATTTATAAAGAAAACAATTAATTTAGATTTAAACAATGTGAGTCATAAAATATATATAAATCTATCATCTTACAATATGCAACTGCACACCATGTTGTGTAACCACAACTATTTTAATCAATACAAATAATATACTATTTTCACACATTTTGGTTGGCTTATTTTTGTCCAGGTTTTAAAATGGATTGTACAAAATCTAATCATCACCTTGAGATGATAAAAAATAAGGCTCAGCATGAGGAACCAGCTTTCCAACCGAGCCACTGGGATGAGTATGCTTTGTTTGTTGTGAAAATTTGGAACTTACTTCTGCATATTAGTGAGTAGATATAAAAAGGCATATATACTTAAAAAAAATTTAACCCGCATAGAAATGGCGGATTGCTGCAAAGTGCAGCCTATAGTTTTGCCTCAGGCAGATAATTATAGGTGTGGTCTGATTAGACACTGGGTCCTGCCACCAGGGGGTGTAAAAACGCTTTTCTTGCTGTCCTATAAAATGACTCTCAGAAGCTACTTTTGTTTAGTGTACCTACTGGTGAGAGATTGTTGATGGCTAGTCACACCTCTACACTGCATTTAAAAACATGTAGACAGGTGGACAGAGGGGGTGTATCATTAGACAGAGAGAAGCAGGATGGTCATTTTGATAAATAGCCCACTATCTAGGCCATTTTGACTCTAGCTGTTAGGTGGTGTTGGGAACAGTGGTTCTGTTAGGACATGCACACACCAGTGGTGGATGCTGGTCTTTCAAGGAGGGGAAGCTCAATTTCGGCCTACATCATAAAATGATTCGCTCATTTCGCT
>JAUZSU010013289.1:0-11049 GCA_034780255.1 Parotocinclus maculicauda
AAACCAGAATCCGATAATTTGCAAATTCTTTTTAACACATATTCAGTTGAATACACAACAAAGACAAGATATTTAATGTTCAAATTGATAAACTTTATTGTTTTGAAATTTGATGCCTGCAACACGTTCCAAAAAAGTTTGGACAGGGGTAACAAAAGAAAAAACGGTCATAAAACACCTGTTTGGAACATTCCACAGGTAAGTGTTATGATTGGGTATAAAGGGAGCATCGCCGGAAGGCTCAGTTGTTCACAAGCAAGGATGGGGCGAGGTTCACCACTTTGTGAACAACTGCATGAGCAAAAAGTCCAAGAGTTTAAGAACAACGTTTCTCATCGTGCAATTGCAAGTAATTCAGGGATTTCATCATCTACAGACCATAATATCATCAAAAGATATCAGAGAATCTGCATAAATCTTTGCAAGTAAACGGCAAGTCCAAAAACCTACATTGAATGTCTGTGACCTTCGATCCCTCAGGTGGCACTGCATTAAAACGTAAATAATTCTGTAATGGATATTACCACATGGGCTCAGGAACACCTCAGAAAACCATTATTAGTGAACACAGTTCATCTCTCCATCTACAAGTGCAAATAAAACTCTACCATGCAAAAAGAAAGCCATATATCAACATTACCCAGAAACACCGCCGGCTTCTCTGAGTCCGAGCTCATCTGAGATGGACTGACACAAAGTGGAAAAATGTCCTGTGGTCTGACGAGTCCCCATTTCTAATTGTTTTTGGAAATCATGGACGTCGTGTCCTCCAGGTTAAAGAGGAAAAGGACTGTCCAGATTGTTATCAGTGAAAAGTTTAAAAGCCAGAATCTCTGATGGTATGGGGGTGTGTTAGTGTCCATGGCATAGGTAACATAGACATCAGTGAATGCTGAAAGGTATTTGGAGCAACTTATTCTGCCAAACAAGCAACGTCTTTTTCAGGGACGTCCCTGTTTATCTCAGCAAGACAATGCCAAGTCACATTCTGCATGTGTTTCAACATTGTGGCTTTGTAGTAAAAGAGTGTAGGGATTAGACTGGCCTGCCTGTAGTCCAGACCTGTCTCCCATTGAAAATGTGTGCATTTGAAGCATTATAAAGTGCAGAATACAACAACGGAGAACCCATGCATGTTGAGCAAATGAAGTTGTACATCAAGCAAAAATGGGAAAGTATTCCACCTTCAAAGCTTCAACAATTAGTGTCCTCAGTTCCCAAAAACTGAATGTTGTTCAAAGAAAAAGTGATGTAACCCAGTGGTAAACATGCCCCCCGTCCCAACTCTTTTATAACGTGTTGCAGGCATCAAATTCAAAATAAGTGACTATTTGCAAAAAACAATAACATTTATTGGTTGTATATATATAAAATATATATATATAACTATTAGAAATATATTTATATATATATATATATAGTCCAGCCTTTGACAATATGTTATACATGGTTATTATGCTATTGCTAAAAGTCTAGTGGTGCCTTAAATTGTACATATTATGTTTGAAATACACCTTTGGAGAACTGTGCATGCACTCTGTTGCCCAGTCACTGGCAAAAACACAATTAACAACATGTCCTTCATTCCCCTTTTTGCAAAGCTAAGCATGTATTAGGTTAGGCTTGGCATGCCAATCACAGAAAACTGCATTATAAATCCCCCACCTTCCCTCTTGGGAATATACAATTTTAATTCATCATTAAATTCTGCCTTTAGGGCTGGCAACTTGCAATAAAACATGTTGTTACTATACACCTTGCAAATCATGTTTCACCCAGAACTGCCAGCATGCAAGCCACATCAGCTTCTAAACGAAGGATTATCATTTGCTGAGGCAGCACTTGTCTTTGTGCTCACTGTGTCCTTAAACCACTTAATGTGCATGTACTATCAAAAGCCTTTCAAAGCTTTTTTTGGGGGGGGTGGGGGGGGCATAATAAAATGATTGTTCACAAATATTCAGTTGTTAACTTCTGCAATCGCTGTTACATCCTTTTCAGTCACATTTATTGTTATTAAAAAGCTACTGTCCTTAATAATAAGAACATGTAATGGTATTTTTTACTTCATATTATTAATATGACCTAAAAGGCGGTGGTTATGTAATGATACATCTGGCAAATACCCAGATTGTGAAAATAAAGACGCTATTCCTCACCTGCCAAAGCATTTGGAAAGTCACAGTGATTTATTTGGACCTGCCAGAGCCTGTCAAATTCCAGATATTTTAGAAGGACGCTGGCCAAAACCTCACACACTCTTCACAATAGCTAGTTATTTTACAGTGCAGTAGCATTTAACTGCAGTCTTGGGCATAAAACAGATTGCAAATATTGAATACAGACAGTCAACTATTGGTCAGGTAATTTTTTGATGGCTGCAGAATAGATCTGAGGGGACTGCCCATCAAGTCATAGTTTCTCATTATCAGTGAGTAAGTGTTTATTGGAAAGGCTGAGTATGCGTGACTAAGTGTCATTAATCTTTCAGTGTTTGACAGTAATAATAATTTTCTTTGAAAAATGACGCTTCCCTTAGGGAGATTAACTTCATGTATCAATGATCAAGGAATGTGTAGATGGCACAGAAATCTTGGCATCAAATCTTGGTTTGCCCCTCCTTTTTCTGCTTTACTGACTCTATATATACCATTTTAAGGTGCTCTGTCCTGTTGCATTCTCCACTCTCCTTCCACTGCGCTTGCTCCAGTAATTGTCAGTTATTCATCATGTCTGTGAATTTATCCATGTCCAGAATGTCTAGCTCCTCAGGAGGTCTGGCTCAAGTTGGAGGTGGTGGAGCTAGGGTAGGGCTAGGAATGGGGAGAGTTTCTGGAGCAGGACTTGGCATTGGTCTGGGTGCTGGATCAGGTCTTGGTCTGGGTGCTGGATCAGGACTTGGTCTGGGTGCTGGATCAGGCCTTGGCCTTGGTCTGGGTGCTGGATCAGGCCTTGGTCTTGGTCTGGGTGCTGGATCAGGCCTTGGTCTTGGCTTTGGTTTGCGCTCAGGAATGGGAGCGGGACTTGGCTTGGGTGCTGGGGCTGGAGGACTAGGCGTCTCTGGAGGTGCACTAGTTCCTAGCTCGGCATTCACTATGGGCCGCAGCGTCGCTTCTGGGGGGCTGAGTGCAGCTCTGGCCAACGGTCCTTCTCTTGGATCCATTTTGGCTCCTGTGCTGTCACGGGAGGCAGAGAAAATCACACTCTCCACCCAGAATGACCGCTTCTCCGCGTACATAGATAAAATACGGGCATTGCAACAAGAGAATGCCATGCTGGAGGTTAAATTGTCCCAGCTGACCGGTGGTGCTGATGTGTCCCCAGAAGCTCCCACTGCAACCACACTGGAGTATGAGACCCAGCTAAGTGAGTATCGCAATACATTGCAGAGCCTGATGCTTGATACCATCAAACTGGAGATAGAGCTCGACAATGTGCGTGGCACTGCCCATGAGCTTAATGCCAAGTAAGTGACTTGTTTGTAACAATTATTAAAGTAACCATTGATCAAGCTATTTTGGTAATAAGATTAGGGTTAGATTATAGTTGATCTTTTTTGCTGTTATTTTTGCTTCCTGAAATGATTTTTTTAGGTTTGACTTCGAACAGGGGGTCAAGTTTCAGCTTGAGTCTGACATCGCTGCCATGAAAAAGGTGAGAAAAGTTGCAGGTTGTGTTTACATTGATGACATTCTGCTTGTCATAAATCATATTCAGTCAATCATAGAGTACTTAATCTTAATATTGCTGTTTTTAGGATATTGAAGCTGCTTCCGACCTAAGAACTGATTTGGATGCAAAGTACTCCAGCCTTAAGAATGAACTGGAATTTGTCAGCCAAACACAGGAGGAGGTAACTTTACAATGATGCAAGAAGATCAAGATGCCTTGACAGCTATTTTTAGATTATTATTTACTCTCTCTGCATGTCCTACCTCACTTTCTAGGAGCTATCTGTTCTGCAGTCCAAGTTGGGCACAACCACCACTGACACCTCTGTCTCCATGATTGAAGTGGACACTGGCAAGTCCTTTGACATATCTGCAGCACTCAACAAAATGAGAAATGAGTATGAGAAGTCTGCCCAGCAGCACAGAGAAGAAGCAGAAGCCACCTACAAACTTAAGGCAAGTGTAACAAATGCCATTTGCAATTTTCATTTTGAAATAATCAATATATTTTTATATTTCACTTTTGAAAAATTGTAGTAAATTTGGTGTAAAGACCCCTTCCCCCATATGTTTAGTGGATACTTCCTATATTATACTTATAATTCTTATTACAGTATAAAGGAAAAAAATATTTTTCTGTAACAAATGTGAAGCGTTATATATAATAATTTTATTGTGCTCTCTGTAATATGTTTTGTCCAAGTTATGGCTCTAGAAATGAGGAATTCTTTTCTGTACCTACAGATGGAAGAAATTCAGTCTGCTAACGTTAAGAGTTCAGAGGCTGTGTCAGCAACTAAAAACGAAATTCTGATTGCAAGGAAGGAGCTACAGGGGCTCGTGATACAGTTACAGGGTCTCAACTCACAAGTGAGTGTCTAGTTACTATTAATAGATCCTCAATGAATGCATTGTTTTTTAAAACAACATTTCCTCATTCTTTCTTAAAATAAAATCTTTCTAAATATAAGAATAACTTTCTCTTAGCTCTTAACTGAAAGCAAAGGGGACTACAATTGTTTAGCAAATATGTTACATTTATGCAGCATTTAACGCTCCCATTACGTTCTGTGAAACAGGATTTGACTGAAATGGACGCTGACTGGACGTAGTCACATTCTTTTTATGTAAATATGCTTTCTCAAGAAAAATGTGTCCAATGATGCATAAATGTGTCAGATATGCAACACTGCCTTCCAGCCTTATTTATTTCTGGAAATTCATCATAATTATACGACCTGTATCGGGGAAAGCCGTTATACATAGGAGCATAGTATAATGGACCTGTTACTTTTGTTGGCTGGAAGCCAAAATGCATTGATTGTTTGCGACTTCAATGCGCAGAATTAAAAGGCGTTTTAAGTTGTCTTATTCCAATTTAAATGAATTGCCCTTTTTTATTAAGTTTTTTGTTTTATTTTTATTTCATTAATTGTTGGTTGAATGGTCGTTAACCCCTTTATGTGGATCCAAGACTTGCACTATCACATTTTAACAGTAGTTATTTTAAACAATGCATACATGTACTTTACAAAAATTATATGGCATCATTACGGAACAGTTAATGAGAAGAGGTTCTTAGAATAGGTGCTTGGGTGGCTAAAGGTTGGACATCAAAACAGGACATTTCTAATTATTAGTTGACAGGATGAAGTTTATTCCCCACAGAGGATGTCATAACTAATTTATATGTAGACAAAGACAAACAAATCATGTAGTCTGTCTGTAAGTGCCTTTCAATGACAGGTAGTGCATTATGTGACTTCACCAGTAATTGAATTTTTTATTTCCTCTATGAAATCAAAGGCCAACATTGACTTCTTTATTTCTTAATCTTAATCTTAGTCTCTGGGCACTGTCCTTACAACTGATCCAGAATTCAGCTGCAAGACTTGTGTTCGATGTCCCTAAGTTTACGCACACTACACCACTGTTTTCTCTCTAAGAAAAACCTTGGTAGATATTTTAATTAACAAAATAAACGCATGCTTCTTGTGCATGTTTACAATTCTGATGTTTCTGCTTGTTTTGATCCTGATTGGATTTCAGATGCTGGTTGTATAAAGTTTTATTCATGGTTGTATGTGGAGATGGGTGTTGTTGGATATATTCTCACATTCTTATCTCCTGTTCCATACGTTGGAGTCTTAAACCTAGACTGGGATGTAACACATCACTCTAATAGGTAGGTAGATTAGGGCAAGGATTAGGGTTGTGACATCAGTTGTGACGTAAGTGTGGAAACCCAGGGTTATGACAGCCATTACTGAGTCAGACAGTAGTTTTATAAAAAGTAAATGCTAACTTAGACTGTTTGAGTGAAGTTTCTGGCCTGGGAAGATGTGCTTCAGTCAGCACAGATTCCCATCGAATGATCAGTATAATTGCCTCAAATCACAGCTGTCAGGTACAGGAAAGAGACAAGACAGGAAGTGGTTTGCCTATTGACACCACAAGTCAAGAAGAGCTACATTTCACAGAGACCTTACATCACTTACTATCACTTACGAGACATCACAACTGTTTTGTTAGGGGCTTTTTTGTAGGTTAATAATGTATGTGAGGAGGGGAATTATAATGTACTTCTATATTTTAGGTTATTTCTATTAAATGCAAACTATCATTCTAAAGAAAACTGCACACATACTATTGAATTTGAATATTGGAATATGATTTCTCCTCTAGAACATGATACTGGAGCAGAGAATGGCTGAAGCTAATTCCATGTCCACTGTGGCAGTGGCAGATTACCAGGCCCAGATCACCAGCCTCACATCAGCCATCGAGGCTGCTAAAGCCGAGCTTCAGCGACAGATCTTAGCTTATCAGGAACTGCTGGACATCAAACTTGCCTTAGATGTGGAGATCTCTACCTACAGGAAATTACTGGAAGGAGATGACTTAAAGTGAGTCACTCGCAATTTGATTTAAACTGTAACACCACGATCCTATATTAGTAATAATTAGGTGGATTGTGATGGATTCCTTATGTGCTGACATCCTCTAAACCACACTCTTGTATTTTTCCTGGGCTTCAGATTGCCAGAGTTTTCTGAAACTTCCTACACTTTCTCAGGTAAGCGTAGTCAATGTGCATGTGTGTCATTATCACAACTCAGAAAAACAGGTCACAAAATTTCACGATGGCAAGGAACCACAGGAAGTGAAGCTTCATAGGCTTTTAGGGGGATTCCTGGGTACCGTGATTTCCCATGTTCATGATAAATGTTTACTGCTTGGTAGGAGCTTGCTTATTTGGAGTCCAGTCCCAGTGGAGTGTCAGACTGAGTATAACCATGTTTGAACCATACAATGTATAAAAAGCATTATTCAAATTCACATTATAAAACACAATATTTAAGCTAACATTAAGCCATAGGTGTAGTTTGGAGGGGGTAAAATGACTTCCCAGAAATTCCTGCTCATCGCATCCTTGTGATTTTGTTTTTTAACAGTGTGATGTGTTTTCTCCTGACTGTAGACTTGGCCAAATGTATTTTGAATACATTTTTAATCATGTTATTGTTAAACATTTATGGTTGTTGGTTCACCTAATAAAGCGCGGGAAGAGAGACTCATCTGTGATTATGTGAGACATGGCTGGCCTAAGCATAATTCACATTTTAAATATAGCAAATATATATTCATATTTACAGTGCGTATTAAATACCTAAACTATACTCACATGAAGCATTAATTTGGCTGGTTTGAACAGTGTCCCCCAGAGGTTGAAATGGAACCTGCACCACTCCTGTGGGCAATACGTTTGCAGGCAGTGAATGCTGAGAGCACCACACTTAATGTAACAGCCATTTATTAATTATTTATAATTTATTATATACAAAAATTTTCAATTCTTTTGTAATTTAGTCATTTGGTAATTTTAAACTGGGGCAGCACGGTGGCTCGGTTGGTAGCACCCGAGTTCAAACTCAGGGTGTAACGGCCTGGGTCCTTCTGTGTGGGGTCTGCATATCCTCCCTGTGTCTGTGTGGGTTTACTCTGGGTACTCCAGCTTCCTCACCCAGTCCAAAGATATGCGTGTTAGGATAATTGGTGTCTCTAAAGTGGCCCTTAGTGTGTGACTGTGTGCATGACTGTGTGTGTGCCCTATCGTATTATTTATTATTCATTACCGTAAGCAGAAAATAATAGATGAATGGGTTTTTAAGCTGGTTTTAATTTAAGACAACATATGCCTTGTTGTGTGTACTTGTGGAAACACATGCAGTTTTAGTGCTCAGGACAAGCCATTTAATATGCTTGTATGTTTGTATTAATTATTGTTAAGTATGATATATAATTCCGTTTTTACTACAGCATTGTGAAGGGCACATAGTCCTGGAGCATAGGGTGAACCGGACAAAGCCTTTTCTAATATACACCTTTTTGTCATGTAGGGAAATCCCTGCCCAAAACCAGCACACCCCAGGAATCGTCTCTCATCTCCACAGAAATTAGATACGTCAGCACAGGCAAGTACAACTCAAACATCTCCAAATGGTCAGAAAGTTCTTCATAGCTTGTAATAATACAGAATCGACTTAGATAATGTGCAGAAGAGAAAATGTCTCTTACCTAGGAATAAACCTGTTAACGATTGACAGTTTTATACAGATCTAAGCACCCCAGTCACATATAGTTGATTTTCTAAAAGGAAAGAACCTCCACAGGGTAATCAAATGTTTGCAAAAGACAATATGTTAAAATTTAAACCTACAGCCCTGCACTGAAGTTTCAATTGTGTATGTTTTAACATCATTCATCAGTATTTGAATTGAACTTCTGATTTAAACTCACTGAATAGTATGTTCTATGTACTGCATACAAGTGTTATCGCTATAGTACTAATTTTTTCGTTCTACTTCTCATCTCCTTGTTCTCTATTTTCTGCTCGTAGCTGGTGGAAAAGAAGAAATCAATCAGCTAATCACAGGTATGTGATATATGACTCATCTTTAGATTTATGCATTAATTTACTAAGAAGACATGGTCTCATCTTTATAAGGGTCACGTTTTAGAAATAAACAATCCACCTAATCTAATAACACAAAAACCCAGACACCTTTGATGTCTTTGTTGACACACAATCACAGTCCAGGTACTTTACACCAACTTTAATAAATATAACCTCATAGATTGGGTCCCACTTGTTGCCTCAGCCTACATAGATTTCTGTCACTGTATTTAAAATTACATTACAAAATGTTAAATAAATCTCCTGAGACTTAGGACATTTATGTTTTAACTCATGAGGAACTGTGACACTAATTATATACTTTAATTTGAATAGCAGTCCAAGAGGAGAATGACCAAACTAGAATATATTGAATTATATCCACTTTACACATCATTAGTGATCACACACTACAGTATCACTGTAAGCACAATACTTGAGTGAAATGAACTTGAGTCAGATGGGCTACAATAGGTTCCAACTCCAAAACAAAGATCTTGTCTGATCTGAGTACATGCTTCCTGAAGTCACAAATCAGGTTTCAGTGACCTCCCCAAATACCAGATCTCAATCTGTAGACAATTTTGGGATGTCAGTGTGCAGCTGAGAAATCTGCAGCAATTAGGTGTAGTCAAGTCATGGACTTGAATAGCTAAGAAAATGTTCCCTTGTGTAATTGATAATCTTTTCATTCAGATTGTTTTGGTGTTCCTGATAAGGTGACTGTACAAGCCTTGAATGTTAATTTACTTTTTTGGAGTTTTCTTGCACCTGTTATTCACAAAAAGGGACAAACCCCATACAAGTCACAGTGTCAGGATGTGGAATGGGCAGATTTGACATGCCTTGTTAGAGAACATACCAAATTGTCATGAGAGATCATCATTAATATATTGTTTACAATTAAATTTTTTATGTTCAGACATGACATGGGTCATAAATCTTTACTCATTTTCTCTCCGACAGAGACCAAAGAGACTTCTGCCATCAGCGATGCAGACACTGAGTCCTCCTAAATGCACACACATAGTGAAAGATTTCATTTCACAGTCAACAAAGTTTTTCAGCTCATGTGTGTGAATAAATACATTTGCAATATAACTTCTTGCCTCTTTGCTGTCTCATGTCCTTAGTGTATTATGTAAATCACAACACGAATAATGCTTAATTTTAAGAGTATGTGCTTAAATGGCATAATAATTGTTTACTACATTTTAAGTATATCAAAATGTAGGGTAAATGTAGAGAAAACATTAATGCTGGGTTACTGACAATTGACAAGAAGATTGAGGATAGAAGTCCGCCATTGACTTTCCTGCTGAGGACTCAAGATCTTAACTAATGTATCGGATAAAATAATATATATGCATAAGTTGTTTAATTCCATATTTTATTTATCTGTTAATATTTACTTTTTTAAAACTGTGACTACAAACTTATTTAACTACATTTAAGCTAACATCCAAGCTACCCAAGAAGGATGGGTCCCTTTTTGAGTCTTGGTCTTCCCAAGGTTTTGTTTGGTCCTCCATATAATGCTTACATTGATTGCTACATTGATTGATCATTCGCACAAAATTGTAAAGCTGCGTTGAGACACTTCTCCATAGTAAAAAGTGCGACATACACATCTGACTTCACTTGAAGTGCTAGGACACCACTGGTGGACTGTATTGCTTGGGTCGTCCCTGGTTAATACTAACAGTTGTATGTCGTTTTGAATACGGGTGAGTTCTTGGGGCGGATCACAACTGCAAATGTTTTACCTACTCAGCTCTGTTCCGTTTTACCAGCATATAGCCATATCTCCATATCTTAACTTTGAAATCATCAATAATGTTTTGGGGGGTTTTCTGCTGTACACAGAAAGCTGCTGACCTTTCACACCTCTCTCTCTTTGGTTCTTTATTTCGTTATTGTTTTCCATAGAAATTGACGCACAACAGATACTGACCACATGCCATCATCACAAGATAGCATGACGTTTCAATTTATATACAAGGACTTCACTTCCTTCACTATGACCTTTTTTTCTGTATATGGTGGAGTTTGTGGCTTACCCAATGGCTCAAGTTATGTTTCCGAAAGGAAAATGAGAACGAAAGTACTTAGAAAATATTTGGTAACATGGTTTGGTAGATAATCTAACCACATTCTATGGACAAAAGTGAAAGGACAAACACTGAAACCTGTATGTTTAAACTAATACATTTGTGAGTGAGAGAGAATTTATGTGCTATGAAAGGACAACCATTCCACCAGTCTCACAGCTTGTCAGAGCTGCAGTTGGATGCCATGCATGGTGTGTCATTAACAGGGATATTCCCAAATCAGGTTTCATATCTGAGCTGTTAATGTATGTTTGTTCTTATACAGTGCATCCGGAAAGTATTCACAGCGCTTCACTTTTTCCACATTTTG
>JAUZSU010013300.1:0-11049 GCA_034780255.1 Parotocinclus maculicauda
GTTAACATTCAAAAGGAATTATGATTTCCAATGGATTTTCTACTTGATTACATTTACTTCATTTAGCAGACGCCCTCATCCAGAGCGACT
This sequence comes from Parotocinclus maculicauda, assembly GCA_034780255.1. Classification (NCBI taxonomy): domain Eukaryota; kingdom Metazoa; phylum Chordata; class Actinopteri; order Siluriformes; family Loricariidae; genus Parotocinclus; species Parotocinclus maculicauda. The sequence goes on from JAUZSU010013300.1 coordinate 91, forward strand.
TACAACTCATACAGTCTTACAATCCAAGCAACAGTGGGTTAACTGTGGCTGCTTGGCAGTTGTGGGATTTGAACCCTGGATTATTCTCTCACTAACTTTAGACTTTTGGCAATGGACATTAAATATCAATCTCTGCAAACTTGCTCAAAGTGTAAAGTACTTAACTACAGTCCTGATAAGGTTATTTAATCAGTCAGTGCAAAGGTACAAGCACCAGCAAAGACGCTGATTTGTAGCAGTTTTACACAGAATACACCAGCCAGAATGCTAAGTAATACATCACTACTGTAAGCCATTACATGCACTTAAAATGCACGCGGAGCTTCTATTAAGTAGTAAAAAGACAAATATGTCCAGAACATGGCCGCCATACTGGATCAAGGGCAAGTTTTTTTTCCAATGGAAAGGTGGTCATGTGGCATATCAAAGAAGACCAGAATTGTGTCAGAAATCAATTGCCCTAATCAGATTTGCAATATTTATGTGATTCAAATGTTATCAACACAGAAAATTAAAGACTTTTGTTGGTCGTCACATGTAACTGAAGATAGAATTGATCATTCTGATCTCCAGGAAACTCTGCCGTGTTATAGAAACGGACTTCAACAACCGACACCCAGAAAGATTTCACACAGCATGGTCACATCTCTCTTAGCCAAACTTAAAGAAACCAGGACAAAACACATAGTGATCACTCAAAGAGTCGCTACCGACCAAGAAACCTCAATGGTTTTGGCAACCGTTGCAAAAAGATCCACGATGAAGCACGCAACATGTCCTGTGACTTTTGACTTACCATGTATAGAACATACTTACGGGTTCACACACACTGAGAGTCCTAGCAAAAGTCTTGCCAGCTTAAACCACTTGACAAAGCACATGGTCGACAACTTTTTATGCGAAAACAATTTCTAACCGAAGACAACTAGACACAGCATCAACATAACTCAAGACATCTTGCTCTTTTCTTTGGATGTATAGTTTACACATCAGACAAAAATTAGTCACCTGTAACTGAACACCTAAAAATGTGTTAAATCTTTAACAATTCTGATGGGAATTTCCTGTAGACTGAGATTTTTGCCACTGTTTATAGACTCCTATGATCGTATGCTTTGACACACCTGCAAATTTAGCTACTTCCTTCACACTATGGCCTTTGGCATGCCCAAATGCAATCATTCTTTTTTGCCATTCATTAATATCTGCTTTGTGACCCATTTTCCACACATTAAAAAACAAGGCATGCACTGCACTGTACCACCTTCTTAATAATCCCATCACACACCCGACATACATATATATATATATATATATATAGCCCAATCATCCTCGTGCCACACCATCTGTAGGATCCCAAACTTACTACAACCATAAACTGAATTTTAAAACAACATTTTTGTGTAGGGATTACATTAGTGTCACATTAACTGGTGTTCACTTTCTTATTGTTATCAGCCATGTTGTTTTTTAGTAAAAGTTGCTTTAATAGCAATAATCATCAGAATTTTGAACTCTTTGTAAACGTAAGTTATATTCAGTGTTAATATCAAGGTTTCGATTGGCACATGATCAATAATCTGTGATGTACAGAAGGTTTAATGCCATACAAATCTATATGCACACTCCATCTTGTATTTCATGAATCGTGAATAAGTCAGTGTTAATTACAAAATCAGTTCACATTGTGTACTTGATCTGGACAACACAAAAAACATGAAGGTATCCAAATCGTACTGGTTTATTGACTTCAACAAACACAATTAACATTACAGTTACGCTATAAACCCAGAACGCTATAAAATGCTACTTGAGGAACCATAATAAGAGCTGTATTTATTAAATCCTCTAATCATAAGAACATAATAACGCAGCAAAGTGCTAAGGGAAAAAGAAACAATCAGGTTGGGTGTTGGTGTTGCTGAACTAAGGATGTCAATTGATGGTTCAACCCACAACGGTGTGCTAGTTTATGCTTATTTTCCTTTTTCAAAGGAAATGAAGATGTTTTGCCTTTCATTTGCATCATCTAGCCTATCTTCAGCCTTGGAACTTGACATGTTAATGGTTGGGTTGGCACAGTGACATTAGTGACTCAGACAGGAGGCATCAGGGAGGTTGTCATTTGGTTCTGCTAAACAGGAAACCAATGACATTGATTATAGCTTTAGTTTTGGGTGAGAGGAAAAAATGGGGGGTATCTGAATAGAGACAATAAGCAAGCTGCAACCAATGTGATGTGTTCATTCACATTTAGATAATGTTGTTTCACTGAAGAGGATGATACGTCATACAATCTGTAGTTTATGCAATTCATTAAGTTCTGTCATGCTAGTAAATGACCAATGGGTGCTTTCAGTATAAAAGACTGCCTGTCAGAGTCTTATTTATGAAAAGTACTTTATAAAAAGTGATGGAAATATCTCATCTGTAAAACGTGTCATGGGCTGTCATGACTTCTATTGGAATTGGCTCAGCTCTTCTTATTGATGAAACAGCAAGATGAATCCTGAATTGTGTGAAGATCTCCACATGCACCAGGATACTGAAGTAAAAGGAAAACAAATTATCCAGATTTTCTCTACTTATTATGGTCACAGTCATGGGGGAGAGTCTGGAGTCAGACAGCAGCCTGTGGTGGGACAAAGCATGGCCGACCACAAGGCTTACTGAGTGTGTTTGAATGCACTTGGTCACCTGATGAATGAAAAAACAGGTATACATGCACTCAAGCTCAAGATATCAGATAATGGGAATCAGATTTGTACTTTGCAACCTCCCAATAATCTCACAGAAAGAAAAAAAACTTCGAACTGCAACATTAAATAGAAAAATTCTTCATTGTACGGAGATTATGTTGCATTTTACACAATGTCCACACAATGTTCAGTTCTGCAAGTTGGCTTTAATTCTGGGGTTGCCAGAGCCCATGAGAAATAAACCACCACAGTGAATGGAAAAGGAGCCCAAATAAAGCAAAAAATTGGACCTGGCAACCGTATTTTCATGGCTTGCATGCATGTGTAGACTGAGAATAACAGGTAACTGGTATATATGCTATGAGAAATCCGATAACTGGCATAAAATCCTGCTCTCTTTATTAGATTTTTAAATCTGATTTCTAGAACAGAGTGTGCTATTTATATGACCACTTCAATAATAAGACAATGGCAGAAATCGGACTATGTATGTAAACATACTGACTGGTCTTAATTGACAGAAGAGCTACAGTCTTACAAGTAACAGAAATGTTTAATTCTCTATATGGGAGGAACATGATACACCATACACGGTGCATCACACCCTGCAGAGAAAAAAGGGACAGGGAAGTCTGGGAAAGTGGATGCATTGTGCTAAGAAGCCAATGTTCTGCTGAGAAATGCCACCTATCTAAATATTAACGAGTGTGTTTACATGCACTTAATGATATGCAGAATATCTTATCTTGCCTGTTATCCAATGGGTGTGCTTACACTTGGATAATTAGATAATGGGAATCCTCAGGATTTACATAACTCATGATCTTCTTCTTGAAGTAGGTGACATAAACTGACATAAACAGTGCAAACTGGCAGAACTGATTAAAATAAGAGTAAGGCTATTCACATGCTGAGATATCCAGTTAGTGAACTAAAATGCAGCTATAGATTGATGTATGTATATGTTTACATGGCCACTTGAACAATCAGATACAGGCAAAAATATGATTGGATTAATAATTGCAAGTAAGCACAGTCATCACAGGGCATGTGTTCAGAATGTTGTGTCAGCTAGGTTACGTTTCAAATATTTCTGCCCCCAAAATATTCAAACTAGCTCTGGAAAATCTAGATCAATACCCAGTGTCTCCAGTCTCTGGAGCTTTTTGGTGTTTGGTGTTATTTGTATAACTTGAGAGTCACGTTGAGCGGTTGTACCCTCGGGATGTGGGTTCCCTCTTGTTTTCTTACCAAACCCATTTTGCAGGCTTAATATGAAATTCTTTGTATTCTTGCAGGTAATGGCCTTGACTTTCTCAGAAGACCCTAAATGGACATTATGTGTAACATACCACCATCACCACCCATCTCTTTCTGTCTAAACCTCCCTCATTCTCATCTTCCCACGTGCATAAACACACTTTGTTTCCTGGCAACGTGCAAGCGTGGGGAGGAATGCTGAAGGGCTCTCATGTCACAGAAGGCTGCGGCGTCCAGCAAACACGCTGATTTGCTAAGTAGCTGTGCACAGCGCTTGGCAGAAGGCTGCTGAGGAACTCATTTCCATGCCACCTCCACCACACTAGTAAAGACTTTGGGATAACATTTGTGTGAAACGTTGCTGCATTTGCCTTGAAGGCAAACGTCACTGTAGTCTGTTGTGACGTGTTTTTTGGGTTAATAAGGTATAATGGTTTAGTGTTCGCCAGTTAGATTTTTGTGCATCTCTGCTAGTAGTATTTGTAATAAGACAAATGTTACATAAACACTCACCTGTCATGGCCAAACTTTACTATAGTCACATAGTACTGCTACGTTATATGCTATTTTTATGCTACTGTAATGTTAATAGCAGAGATGCCATTGACCACTGGAAGCACAACATTTGCACAGCATCCGAAGCCTAAACCGTTATACAAATCACTTCCTTCAAGACATTCAAAACACATCGTGCTTCTTCAGGTATTGATGCATTTATTATTCCTTTTCACTTGTTGCAATTCACGGTCAAGAAAACTACTGTCAAAATGTTTAAATACATGAAAATCAACAGAAAAAGTATATATTAACAATAACACATTGTAGAACCAAAATCTAAAAGCACGGAATGGAATATAAACATAAATAAACATGCCTCGATGGCTGCACACAAGCAAGAAGGAATGAGCCCAATTAATGAAAATCCATTTCTGGTTTAACTTAATGTTGCAGAAAATCTACAAAGCACAGACATCGCAGGAAAACAATTTTCCATGTGTGACAGAGGAGAAGCTGGGGGGATTAAACACTGCCCCTACAGCACTGACCCCAGCAGTGAACCCAGGATAGAACCCACTGCAACCTTGAGTGTATGTAAAACGTCTCTTAGTGCCTTGACAATTCTATAATTAAAATGTATATTATTATTATTATTATTATTATTTTTATTATTATTATTATTAAGTGGAAGTAAAGGGACAATGAAAATTCGGTGAGAAAATTTCAGTGAGAATCAAACATAATCCTTTAAGAGGTAATAACTGTAAAATGTATTTTCCAGGGCATGGCTTCATTTGGATCCAGGACACTGCCCTAAGAGATAAGGATAGCCCTGAGGAGTGTTCAGGCAGGCAACCAAAACATGCTTATCTTTAGTCTCTGACCTACAATAACATTAAAACAGTACTGCAGACTCACTCAGCACCTGACTAGTAATCACAATAATATTAAAAATGTAAAAATGGGCATGGAATGGAAATTAATAAGCCTCATCTATAAAGTTGTGTCGAAGCCATATTATCAAACAGACAGTATAACAAATTACTCCCCTTATTTGCATGTAGCCATTTATCAGACAATATTTTATATTGTGTGTTAAGTGTCTCACTCAAGGACTCAGTAGTAGCAGCTTGGTAGAGGGACTGTGGTAGCCTAGCGGTTAAGGTGCTGGCCTCTGGACCAAAAGGTCCAGGGTTCAAATCTGCCAAGCACAGTTGGGTCCTTGAGCAAGACCCTTAACCCACCATTGCTTAGATTGTAAGACTGTAGGAGTTGTAAGTCGCTCTGGATAAGGCCGTCTGCTAAATTCTGTAAATGTAAATGTAAAATGTAGAAGTGGATTTGAATCCTGAACCTTCTGGTTCAGTTCAGTAGCTCAACCACTAAGCCACCACAGTCCCAATAACATTCTCTAAAATGAAGCTGTTCTGTAACAATGTCAAAAAGAGACTGCTTAACCCAGGTGGAATTATTAAACCATTGTCACATATAAACCAGGGGCAAAGGTGGATGATTTAAGACATGTTACACACAGTCCTGGTATACATGTGCTTTGGGGACATCCACTAACATAATGATTATTATATTATTGCTACACCTGCAGTTACTCCTAATCCTAAACTTATCCTCAGTATTTTAAAGAAAATCTCCTGGATCTTCTGTCCTTGTAAATAAAAGGTTTCCTTTTGAGAATAAAAAAAAGTACAAATGTTCATTCAGTCTCCACCCACCTTATAGCTACAGTCTACACTCACTGTTTATTTGATCAGTTACACTGACCTGGTCAGGATCCCCATAGGACCAGCACAGATCAGAAATGTGGGAGGTGGATCATTCTCAGCTCTGAAATTACACTGATGTTGTGGTGGTGTGTTTGTGTGTGTTGCCCTGGTACGATTGGATCAGACACAGCAGTGCTGCTGGAGTGTTTATTCACTGTGCTCTCTATCTTATTGCTGCACCCATATATGTAAAGTCAGAAACAGTAGCTCATCTGCATTTGTACAGTTTGTCATCCTCTAAACCTTCCTCAGTGTTCACAGGATACTGGGTTTTGTCCAGCAGTGACACTGAGGAGTTTGCACCCTGTACTGGTAGGCTGTTTGTTTAGTGGGATCCTATAGGTCCAGTGCTAGTCCAGACCAGGCTGTCACCATAAGATCATTCCACACTGGTGACCATTATTACACCATATGAGCAGTATATTGATCTGCTACATTAGATTTTTCTTTTTATAATACAGTATATCATATAAAACCATATTTAAAGTTTGTCAACTGCTGAGCTGATATTATATTACATTTGAGTAACAACATGGAAGCCCTTAGGGAAGAGGGGTGGGGACCAACTCACAGATGTTGATGCACATTGCTCATTTGGCTTGTCAGTCCTCACAGTTTAACTTTTGACATTTAAATAGACTTATCCCTTTGGGGAGTATTAATGCGCAGGAATCCCAGCCAATTGACTTTCCTGTCTCTCCTCTTTGGGTATTATATGAAACTGGGAGAGGCAGCGTGTGCCAACATGCTAGGTGAACGGCTTGCATACGAAACAAAGTCCATGCAATGTTTCCTCCCAGAATAATAGAGGTAAAACAATTCTGGGAATCCCATGTCAGTAAAATCCACCTTAAACAAACTCCTTTTCCACTTAAACCGTCTACCAGCACAGATTCCAGACAGGTTTTAGATTGCCACACGAGTTTTACCCAGATCCTGGATTTAAAAGTCAAATAGAACAGGTTCAGTCCACAGCCAAAGCTTGCCCATGTGCAATGAGAGCACAGAGGAATAACAAATACAACGTTCTCATCTCCTGCTCCAAATTGCCTGCGGGGGATGGACCACCAATATTGAATACTGCGGCCCTCTGGATTATTAAGGCCCGAAAGCGCTGGCCAGAAAAATATTTGCAGGAACTGTACTAACACAAACCCATCTAAAATGTTTAACACTGCATGCACTGATGTCTGCGTCCCATATAAGGGCATGGCATGCATGCTTACACCATTATGAGTGCATGTTACTGTATGCAGTAAGGTCTAGAGAGGAGCAAAGCGTCTGAGGGTTCTTTCTGAACACAATGTCAAAGTATAAAGTTGGAGTTTAAAAATGAATCCAGTCAACCATCACAATAGAAATCCACAAACAATTGTTTATCTTTTGTCAGACGTCAAATACAGTCTGCATATAAATAGCCTAAAACGTCCTCTTTATCTCGCCTACCCGCACCCATGGCTAAAAGGCTTTAAGGGAACCGCAAATCACAGCAGTTACCTCCTACAAAACCAGATGATGACCATGGTGTGTATATATAGCTATGAGTATGCATATATTTGTTTATGGTCTTAGTTTCCTACAGATGTTTATTCCTGGCTATTTGTGTTTGTGTGTACTTTGTGTGACCATGTGTGTGTGTGTGGTTCTCTCTCTCTCTCTTTATATATATATATATACTTAATCTTACTGTGCTGGCTGTGGATTTTATTCTATTAGCAGTTCTCAGAGTGTTCGGTTCTTTCTTTCGTCTTCCATGTTAGTTCTGGAGAACAGAAAAGATTAAATAGGTTCCTTTTCTCAAACCATGGGACAAATGTTTCTATTCATTCTAAACTGAAAGCAACCAAGGGTCTTATTTTGTGCTAATTTCTTCCAAGCTGCTTCCTTCCTCTATTCTACATTGTTTTTTTTCTTTACTTTTCGCAGAAAAAAAGAAAGTTCGACAAACGTCATTCAGCGTCCCTCATTAGGCAATGCAGTCTCTTTTCTCTTTCTTCTTACTCCTCCCGGTGATAAAGGCCAGTGCCAGGGCTGCTTATACAGTACTGTGCAAAAGTCTTAAGCCACCATTAGATTTTCTGTTTTTTGCAATGGTATATTGTATATGCATATAGAATTATTTTTCCTTTTAAAAATTAAGATTCGAACTGAAAATACAGAAAATGTACACAAAATAAAATAATTATCAGAACAAAATGGCTTCTCCAGACAAAAGTCTATATAGTCTATACAGTCTTACGATCCAAGCATTTGTGGGTTAAGGGCCTTGCTTAGGGACCCAACTGTGGCAGCTTGGCAGAGGTGGGATTTGAACTTAGGACTTTCTGGTCCAGTACCTTAACCACTAGGCCAACACAGTAACTTATACTTTTTATTGAACTTTACTTTTTTACTTAATTACTTTACCTTTTCTATTGTATTTGTATTATTTTGTATTTTACACAAAGTATGGATCTGTGGCAACTGCAACTCCTCCAATTCTGAGGTAATAAAAAGCTGAGTATTAAAGCGATGGGTGAGTGTATTGTTCTAGACTACAGGTCAAATGATTAGCGAAAGGCCTGAGAAAGGTTGGATTGGTTTCATTCGTAGGAGTGACTTAGATCACCGAGACATGTCATACATATAAAGTATTGGTACTGCGAAAAGTTTAGCACATGACATGGTAACTTCAACAACAAAGATCCGTATAAGCACTTTCTGGATATCAAAAATGGATTGGACAACATTCTCCACTGATGTAGGGAGGTGTGTGATATTTTGCCTGAAATCATTTGACTATGAGGAGGATTAGGTGTTTTGGCAGTGTGATGCAAACAACAGCTGTCGGAGAAGATGACACCTGTGCTTGCTATCTCACAGTTCTTGTTGTGTGTCAGTGAGAACACAGGGACTATCTAAGTATGTGTATTTTGCCTGGCTCAGTCATGTGTACTCTGCATACTCGTCCATCTCACAATTGGAAAGGACAGCTTATTTTTGACAACATTTCACACATGCAAACACATAGCAAGGCTGTCTGTTTAAGTTGGTGTGGAACAGCTGCACTGGATACACATTTACGGGCACACAAAACCAGTTGAACTTTCAGTATAATGCATGGTGGCCCTTGCCCCTGCTGATACAGTTCTACCTTTATGTAACCTGTAATCGGAGCTTTTTTGGCCAGCCTGTGACCCGCTGAATGGACAGCGTTGCACCCCACCACTGTTTCCGGAGCTTTTGCTCTGCTTAGCTCAACACTATGATTATAGTAGGGCCTGTGGTAGGCAGCCTGCATTTGTGTAAAAGAAAAACTGAGCTACAGTGTCACCTCATGCTCGCCCACACAACGCACACACTAACTCAAAGAGACTGGAGATATGACTGGGCTGATGGCTTGGATAAAAAAAAAAATCATTAGGCAATTAGTTCAAATGATCTGAATATGGAACTACAGACAATCAGTGGACATTCATACTGTCATTTAGCTAGTGTTTTTATTGTGAGCCATATACATGAGTGTAAAGATATGTGCTTTGCGCATAAGAACAACAGTAGCACCATGAACAGTTAAACATCAGTCCAAAGCCTCAAGCCTAAGAGGATAGACGATGGTGGCTTTACAGTTTTGGTAGAACAGAAGGTCCATGGTTCGAATCCCACCTCTGCCAAACCGCCACTGTTGCATTGCTCCACCTTGTAGATATAAGGTCCGAGACAGTAGATCATCTGTTGTTGCACAGTGCATTAGTCATACTCAAATCCTTCTTCAGTGCTCACAGTAATCTGCCTACAGGATGCTTGTGGCTGGACATTTTTGGTTGGTGGAATATTTTTGGTCCAGCATTGGCACTGAAGTGGTTTGCTGCATGATGTACTTGCATCAATTAAACAAAACAGAATTTTAAAGCTGCATAATACTAAAAAAGGGGATAATGTTAATGCAGTGTCATGGCATTCGTACAGTAATTGTACCTGCATTCATATCAGCACATCTATTTGAATTCTTCTGTATAAAATGTACAGAAAGATTAACACAGCTGGTACTTTCAGAGAAGCCCTATTCTTTTTTGTCACATGCTACTTTGTTTTTTTATTGCTTTAATTGAAAGAGTGACTCAATACAACCTGTTCACCTGGAAGAAAATTAATATATATATATATATATATAGATCCTTAAAATAAAGCAGTAGCCATAAAGTAATCCTGACGGCTCGTCTCAGGACTTACAAAGATTTATTGCCAGTCCAGTGTAAGATTGAAGGGCAAATTAGCTTTTATTTGATGGTCACTGCATTAGAATGGAGATGTGTAGCAGGATTTTTTTGCAAGTGAAATCTGGAGGTCTGACTCTCCCAGAGCGACATTTAGGCAAAACAAAACTTCGTTATATGACTTGGGCTAAACAAGCTTTTATAATTTACACTGATCTTAAATTGAATGTCATTCATTCCATATAATTAACATAAAAGTTTGAGTACAAAATGTAATCTTTGAAAAAAAAAAGACATAGATTGTTATACCATTGTTTTAGCAATGTATATATATATATATATATATATATATATATATACTATATACAGTCGATTCCGGTTAATAGGACCAGCCGCTTATTCGGACCAAATCCTAAAGTACCCAAACAAATCCTATTATATACATGTAATGTTATTCGCTTATTTGGAACCAAAATTCCGCTTAATCGGACTAAAGAACGTGTACAGTATGTAATATCCGTGAAG
>JAUZSU010013311.1:0-11048 GCA_034780255.1 Parotocinclus maculicauda
AAAATGTGAAACTTAAAAAACAAAAAAAAAAAAAAAAAAAAAAAAAAAAAGTACAGGTATGTGCCATTTAAAGACATTACTTTCAAAGAAATTGGTCATTGACCTAAATGGTCATTGACCGAACATTAACAGTCACAGCCTTTTTGGGCTTCTTGGTACTCAGTACAATGAGCATTTTCACAAGAAAACTGTGTGCGCACAATTCCTAAATGCATCATAGATACCACTAAATACACAAGTAATTAATGAGTGATTGAAATGACTTTTGTTTGATGGAAGACAAAACAAGCACTCTGATAGACAGTGCTACGAATACCATTGAGATCAGTCAAATGAAACAGAGACTTGTGTGAACCATATTATATAGTTATAGATGAGAGAATATATTGGTAGTAGAGGTAGTGTGGAGCAAACAAATAAGTAATGCTATAGTAGCACATACAAATGTCATGTACAGTGTGTTACAAAGAAGAAGCAAAAAGTCGCACAAACAGAAAACAAATTTGACTTTGTGAACACCTCAATTATTCAAAATTTAGACAGAAGCAGTTGTAATACAAGCAACATAATTTAATCAAGGTGACTTTGACAGTACAAACCTTAGCATTAATTATTAACCTTGTATACTGAGATTTCGTCTGGTAATTGTTTTAAAGGTTTTACTATTTGGCCTACTCAGTGACACCTCAGGAGTGAATGTGAGCCTTGTTTATACAGTGTCTTGAGATACATACTGGTGCAATTAAATATTCTATGCTATACAATTTTGTTTAGTCATTTATGTATTTAATTTAGATACTCCCCTTTCAAACCCACACAAATAGGCAATGAGGACCTGCATTTATGTTGTGAGCATGTATTGATGAACCTGTGCTGCTCCAGCTTTGTAATGAGGAAATCTCATGCAAACCTTTCTTTTATGATGACCTACTTTCCCAGTAGCACTCCCACAGACAACATAAAAGAATATTAAACAGCCAATGGTCACACTCCACCAATTTTACCTTAAATGTTAAAAAAGAAAATACAAAATGCAAGCATAACTTGGTTTCAATACAAACAACAGGCATGGTGAAAGTAAGTGATATGAATGAAAGTCAATAGGAGTCACCTATTTAAATGTGGGGTCTAGGTGATAAGTAAACCATCAAAAAATAAGAAAATATTTCTTATATTATATTTCTTAATTTCTTGCTGCCACTGGACGACAGATATGTGCTCAGACCATACAAAAATCGGCCCGGTTCCCAATGATATGCATTCAGTTATCTGATGAACATCATAGAACCCATAAAATTTGGGCTGATGAGCATCACCATCAGACCTGTGATGAGTGGTCACCTGTTCTCCAGACCTGAATCCCAGCGAACATGCTTGGGATGTACTGGGAAGACGTCTGGAAAACCGTACAATGCCTCCACTAACACTTCTTTAGCCATAAGTTGCCCTGGAGCAAGAGTGGCAGAGGATCCTACAAGAACTGCTGGGCAATCTGATCCTGTACATGTCCCATTGTTGGCAGTATGTTTTATCAGTCTTGGGTGATCATGCACCCTACTGAACAGTCAATCTGTGGCATTCTCATCCAGTTTAACATGCTTCTATTGAGCCCCATGATTATGTCACTTTTTGACTTTATTTGCCTTTCTGATGATCTCGTTTAGTGAAATAAAATATAAAGAAATCAAAGGCTTTCTTTTTTTTCTTTTTTTTTAATTGCTTCATATTCATTTTGAAATACCCCCTAATTTCTGTGAGCGGTATATTAATAAAGTCTTTATACAGTAACTTACAAAAGTGAGTACACCCTTCACATTTTTTATTATATCTTTTTAGGGGACAACAACAAAGATGTGACATTTTGATACAATGTAAAGTAGTCAGTCTACAGCTTGTGCTACAGTCTAAATTTGCTCTTAAAATAACAACAGTTTTATATATATATATATATATGTATAATAGCCATTAATGTCCAAACTAAAATAAATAATAATGTCTAAACAACAAAAGTGAGTTCTCCCCCAAGTGAAAATGGCCAGGTGGTGCCCACATGGAGTTCACTAAAGTTTCACAGGCTGCCACTGGAATCCTCTTTCGTTCTTCCAAGATGACATCAGGGAGCTGCTCCTCCCCCTTCTATTTGAAAACACCCCACAGATGCACAACAGACATGCTTAACCTTTACCCTTAGTTTCTTTAGCAAGGCACTGGTCATCTTGAAGGCGTGTTTGGGGTCGTTATGTTGGAATACTGCCATGTGGACCAGTTTCTGTAAGCAGAGGACCAACTTCGGATATGATGCTGAGCATGTGCACTTAACTTCCTTGGGTCGACCATGGTCAGGCCTGTTCTGAGTGGAACCTGTCCTGTTAAACCACAGCATGGTATTGCTAACCGTGCTGTAGCTAACATTCAGTCTGTTGGCAATCTTTTTATGTAGAGCAATATTTCTTTTTCAGATCCTCAGAGAATTCTTTGACATGAGGTACCATGTTGTACTTCCAATGGCCAGTATGTGTGAGAGTGATAACACCAAAATTAACCCACCTGTTCCCCATTCACATCTGATACCTTGTAACACAACGAGTGAAATGATACTAGCGAGGGAAAATGGCCAATTGGGCATAAATCACTTAGGGATGTACTCAATTTTGTTGCCAGCGGTTTAGACATGAATGGCTTTTTTTTGAGGACACAGCAAATTACACTATTATACAAGCTGTAGACTGACTACATTGTATCAAAGTATCATACATTTTATGTTGTCCCATGAAAAGATAATAAAATCGTTACAAAAATGTGAGGGGTGTACTTATTTCTGTGAGATTCTGTACTGTCTGCTAAAACACTGTAGCAAATGGCATAAAGTATTACAAAACATTTGTTATTGATTTTATATTAAATACATTAGTTCCTTTAAATTACAGATATTTTTCATTCGTAATTATGAATTATGCTGCTTGTGATAATAAATAATTTGTGATTTTAAGCTTGCTAACTTAATTTCTCCTTAATTTACATTTGCCTGTAATGGGATAAAAGCAGGATTTAAGTAAAAAGCAACCGTGGATAATAGACCATATGGAATGTGTATCTTCCATATCTTGCTAGTACTTAGACACTCAATTAGCGACACTTAGCATTGGATTGGTGCATCACTAGTTATATTTGGTATTTTAATGTCTGTAACTTGTATTAAAGAAGGATTTTTGAGCAGGTAAACGGTACCAATCCAGTAACACAATGAATCTAATGACTCACTAGAGTTAATGTACCATGAGTTTGATCACAGAGAAAGCCAGGAGAGGAGCGACCAGACCACCCAGTGCAGGTAATGTTTAGTTATTAAGAGAAGCCTAACACAGAAGAATAAACACAAAAAGGTGACCAACAACAATAGGCTTAAACATTAGACAAATGTACATGCCTATACGCTCATGAACAAGAATGGGCCATTAAATGTTAGTAGGAAGCCTTTACTCAAACTTTATTGTTCTTTTTAATTAAAATCCAAAGCACTGCAGTAAAGACGAAGTCTCAAGTGTTTTAAAGTTAGTGTGCAAGACAGAACGAAGCATTTAATACCAGTCAATCTGTCTGACAGTACCAATTACATTATATCTGTCAGTCAGTACACATTATACCAACTCTCTCATACCTATACAACGCTGTCAGTCTGAGCTGGAAGTTGTAACATATAAGGTTTCTATGATCTTTCTTTACTAGCCACAACCTGGAATAGCTTACATTTAATTTATGTGGAACATTTGGGAATATTGTCCTGATTGCTAATAGCACCACTGTATATTCTTTGCTGTATATGATTTAAATGAATACAGAATATAGAATACTGCATGCTGCATTACAGACTTTGTATAATGATTGTATTGTTTAAAAAAACATATATAATCACATATGCAAAGACTATTCAGTGACTGCACAGTACAGAGTGCTTTTATCCAATTAATGTTGGTGCAGGTTCGTGTGCTTTCTATACTACATATATAGTCTGCTTCAGAAGCACTGACTGGTATTTTTTAACTAGCTGATCATCACACAAACTGAAAGGAATTGTTGCATTGAATTTATTATTTTAATTTAACTTAAGATAAACAACCATAAACACATTGCTGCTTTTTACCAAAACCACAACACAATTATCTGCACCGCTAAAAATTTGCACAAGGTTGACATTAATTTATAACAACATTAAAAAGACCTTTATTACATCAGGCAACATATCTACAATACTCACCATACAGGCAATAATCAGGGTGGCTAATAAAACTGTCAATAAGAGCTATACCTGCATGGGGCTGCAATCAGTGTAAACGAATTAAAGATGAAATTGTCAATTCCTTTGTCTTAAAATACTTCCCAAATAATAAAGATTAACTGATAAAAACAGAACAATTTCTGTCAAGTAATTTAGATCATTACTGGCCATTCAATACTTAGGATTTGAGATTCTTAGGAGGGTAAAAAGAGTTTATATACACAACACACTATGGCTATAGCACCTGGGTCATGCTTTTATTTACAATAACACCGGATGGATTTTCCGGCAAAATTACATACATGCCAGATTGTGATACTGGTGCCCACTATGAGCAGGGTCAGGTTAACAATGTGGAAAAAGGGAAGAAAAAAAAAAAAACAAGAAACAAGATTTTCCTGAACTCCCACAACCCCGGTGATAAGGCATGTGCCTGCCAAGAGCTCTTCACAACACGGTGCAACAAATAAAGTGTGCAAGAGAGTCTTAGAAAGGATCTCACCAAGCCTTTTTTCTCCCATTTTCCTGCATCTAGACAGCTTTTGTATTGCAATCCAGTGGGAGGGCATGATGGCATTGACTTGGCATGGAATGTCTGCTTCAGAGATGTGATGGATGCCATTGTGCTGTAGTGTTTCCTCACTGTAGCTAATGCTGCAGCACAATGACTGTGCCAGCTCATCTCCCTGAGCCCTTCGTTTCCTTTCATTGAAGCCCCCTGTTCAGAGCTGCTAATGAAGCCAGTGTGTAATTACACATGCAATAGCCAACAATTCAATTTTAATGTATATTTATTTATTTATATTAAATAAATAAAGCTCAAAAATATAATTGGTCTCATCTTATTTCCAGCACAGCACCTCATTTACAACTGCATTTACAACCGCATATTATGCGCTCAAAATGTGTTATAACAAAAAAAAATTGTGCACTAAAGAAGAATTACTACATTGCAAAATCTCTAATGACACATTCAAAAAGCAGGATTTTGGGAGCGATTTAGTAGTGGGGATGCTGGACTACCTTTGAAGTGTCTTATCCAAGGGGGGTGGTTTTGGGGGCAATTTGCACAACATGCAGGTCTGCTGGAGGCCCTGGTCTACATGATCTAAAGCCTGTGAGTGAAAAGAAACCGGAGATCTGTTTGCCTAGGCCAAATTTGTTTTGATTCATGTGCTCTTGGATCAGTCTGATGAGTTTAGTATGGGCAATGCTCTGTCCACCTGGTGCACTATTGCCTATTTATTATAAAAGCAGATTATTTTCTCCAAGTTTTGCTGAATAATAGCACTGACGGAATACATTGGATGAATGTACTCCCTCAAAGTTTTGGTATCATTTCCAATTCAAATTCTGTTTATTGATTCTAGTTGTTGGTTTCAATATAGGTAGGCACTATTTAACTACCACCCAGTTAACATCCATTCACTTTAACCTTTAAAAGGTGTTTGTAAGTGTATGTGCCTTTCTTATTGTGCCATAGATGTTTTGCCATGGAAGCATCTTCAGGTTTAGATCAACGTTTCACATATAATGCACTTTGGCTATTTGTAGTCTTTCATTAAGTGGAGCCACACATTTGGGCACTTGACCTCAGTCCATGTTTCACTAATGCTATAAAAGGGTATCAAAAGAAATCTACACAACGACAAGTTACACAACATACACAGGGAGTAGCAGAGAGCTGCAACCTTGTAGATGTCTATCAGCTGTGGCTGTGTATTTTAAACATGTACAAATGATAATGCAAAAGGTAGAAATTGATCAGTGGAATAATTTTTTTTAATCTGGTGTCCAGTTCTTGGAATTTTGTCCTATGCCACTTTGTCCTATGTACACAAGGTGGAGAAACAGTGAGAAAAATAGCTTTTCAAATACCAATGGGTTACAAAACACTACCACCCCGTATTGTGATTTACACACACTAAATTCATTTGTATGCTTTGTGATTGATCGTTTCTCGCTTCTATGTACGTCCTTTTAAAAAAAGAAGGATGAAGAGAAATCCAGTACAAAAGCTCAAGACGAGGACTGAACACGTGGATCTTGATGATTTCATTAGAAGACAGGGTGCTGAACTCCAGCTTGCCCCTTGTGTCTCTCATAATGAAGTTCTGCAGGTCATCGTGTATATTCCCTCAGTCCACAGCACACCTCATAATTAAGTGCCTCTTCTCCTCCGAAGTCAGAGAGAGTAAACCATGTCACATTCCACAGAGTCTGCACACTTGGGATATGTTGGTATATGGTAAAAGACAATGTACCTTTTGTGCCAATTAGCTGCTTTAAATTCAAAAATATCTTGGCATAGAATTCTCTCGCACAGAAATAAAAATCACTTGGCGTAATAAGTAAAGATATTGGTTGAAATGTTCAAGGCAGCATTTATACTTAGTTATTGTGATTGTGAGATAAACCAAGTTATATATTTACTGTATAACTGACTTCCCGGGAGGTGGAGGGTCCTGGGGGCTGATTTAAAGCTAAGCGCCAATATATGCTGTTCCAAGATACTTTCATATTGTGCCATCAGCAATCAAAAGGCAATGTTCTGCCAACCTGATAAGCAGAGGCAGAAAATTACCATATTGTAATGGAAGAGAATGCCAGCTTGATTATAATGAAGTGTTTCCACTTCTCCTGCTGCACTGCTTCTTTTCTTCTTTTCCACCCTATACAGATCTGTAAGTGGTGAATGGCACAATTTAAGGGCAAGATCTCTCTCTCTCTTGCTGTAGCAGCATACCTCAACACATTACAAACCTGTATTCTGTCTGATTTGTTCTGACAGTTTGCAACATTGTGTCTGATTCTAGATCAGAATCTATAAAATGCAGACAGGCAAACATGCTGCTTGACTAAAGATTACTAACACCAACTACACATACATACTGTCAGTCACGAAGACATGAAACAATAGCTGCAAAAGGAGCTACTAGAATGCTGTAAGCAATGCTTAGATAGGCTTGAGGCACAAAGTACACAAAGATCCTAACCCTTTTGTAGCAGATAAGTACATTTAAAAGACAAAATGGGAAATGGAGCATATTCAAAATGTTGTTTTTATGAACAACATCACTTTAGCTGCGAAGTAAAGACTAGTGTTTTGAGTATCTAATAAAGACGACATAATATGCCTTTAATTTGGTGCTTCTTGCACTAAAGGGATATATCCCACTCAAGCAAATGCTTGTAAAGGGCTAAATTAGGGAACAGGCAAAATCATCAACCAAGGGACAAACTGGGTGCAACTTTTTACCCTCCCAAGCAAGAGCTGCTTCTGATTTCATGAACTTAATCATTTTCCCATGATCTTTAAAACTAATGATCGCTGTCAGGTCTACAGGTGCATTTTGCCCACTTCTGAGTTAAGAAAAGCTCCTCAGTGGCAATTCTTAAGTGCTTAGGCATTTGTTTTTGTTTTTTACCTGCAAGATTACACACATCCATACATTCAAATTACAAGAATTGGGTACCTGTTAATTTTTTTATTCCATTTTACATGTTATGCCACAACAGTGCAACCCTTCACTATAGTGCTAGCAGAAGATGGATCGCAGGAACCAAGCTAAAAAAGTCAAGTGTGTAGAAAGTTAAAAAGGAGGCTGCACCTCCAACATGGCAAGACATCTTAAGCACCATCATGATGTTGAACTTCTGTATTATCAAACAACTGCAATATGATAACCCAAATTCTGCATTATATGACTCCACAGACAGTACCTTACTAGCATACCCAGTACAAAATAAAGGTTTTTCAAGATTTTAAATATAATAATATCTACATTTTTACAGCATTTTTAAAGCAAAGTGATAAGAACCAGAATAGATAAGCTTAGTCACAAGCAATAAAATACAAACAATACCCAACTCTAGCAGAGTATAAAGATCAAGACAAACTTTAGGAGTCCACAACAGGCTAAAACCAGCCACTGCACAATAAAAAAAAAACCACGGCATTCAGCAAACCAATATCGTACACCCATACCCTTAGGTGGTTACATATGACAATGCACTGTTCTTTGACACGGAGGAGAGATAGAGGCATTTTTTCTGATGGTTTAAAAATCATATCAAACAACACCCAGAAGAGATAATGTTTGAATTAGTACAAAACAGAGGTTAATCCAACAAACCGGCTACAGATCGGCTTCTGTGCCTCTTCTCAATTTACTAGCAATATTCTCTCACTTCCTGTGGTAAAACCATCTGTCTGAGCCAACGTCATATATGAAAGTGCTCTGTAAAAGTCATTAATTGGGCTGTCAAAGTCAAGTCGAAGCACAAGTAAGTCGAAGGCAAGTTTACCACTTCTGGCAGAATGTTAATCTGCACCTTGAGATCTCCTGTGATAGACTGTGGTCTACCCAAACTGATTTTAACATCAGCAGCAACCAAATTATGGTCTTTGTTACAGAAAAAAATAGTAAAGAGGTCTAGGTGTCTCAAATGTTAGTGCAAAGCCAAATAAATCCTTGATGTTTTAGAACATAATACTTAAAGTGAGAGCACATGTAAATATAAATGTATTAGATGTACTATAGAAAATTGCAAGTAAAGATGAATAAAACACAGCTGTTGAATAATTCAAGTGCATTGCTGTCAGGGTTCCACATCACTGGCTACATTTAAAGCAGCTCTTGCCAAAACAATAAGCACCAGGGAAGCAAACAACTGGGAGAAGAGCAGATAACCATAGAAGAGGACAGAAAATAGAAGAGAACAGGGAAAACCTATCCATTCAGCATATACTTCCAATATTTTTTAAACAAAGCAAAGCCACCCAAGCTGGAAAAGCAAGAACAAAAAAAATCATTGCAAGCAATTGTCTGAAGTAAGGGATATGATCAATTAGGAGCACATGAGCACGAGTCAGGTGGCACACAAGCGGTTATCGTTGATACCTCAGAGCTCCATTGAACCCCAGTTCCAATCCTGACCTCCCACATTCCAAAGACATGGTTAATTACTCTCTAACTGTGTGATGGACTGGTGCCCTCTCTAGGGCTGGTTAATGCCTTGTGCCCTGTGATGCCCTAGTGCCCAGCTACCCTCATTTGGATCAAGTAGTATGAACATGAATAACAAAATAAATGAATGAGCAGAATGGCCATGGTACTGCCAATCTTCAGAGGATATGTCGTTAGTCTCCACAAAGAGCTATTAATACAACGGGGCAAACGCTACAATCTTGAGAGTTAAAAGCACAAAACCTTATGCATGGTGAAAAGGGTCTAAATCTGTCACAAGGGAGAAGCAGAACATGTATTTAAAAAAACAATGCAATCAAATGCAAAAAGTATGTAAGCAATGAACGTTAATAAACAAAGCATTGTGGTTATTTAGAATATGAATTGCAGCATGCAACATGTAGATGTGCTAAACATTAATCATCCTGACAAGTTTTGAAAATGAAGACCTCTAGCATATGCCTTCTCAGCACTCTGTGTTAAACTAGGCAACCATGCCTTCCAAAATAAACAGAGTTGTTATCCCTGAAGAAAAGGGCAGTTTATAACCTTGATATTCTGTAAAGAACATTTCAATGGAAACATATTTCAGTGGCAGTGGTATTTCAGCATCAAAATACTTCCTTTATTCAGTCTGAACAGCTATTAAGTGTTAAAGTGCTTCACTCACATAAAAAACACAAACAATTATCACAAAATTAAACATGGTAATGATCACCAGGAATGGTCACCCAGACAGTTGCAAGCGACCAATGTGAGAGACTGTTACCTGCCCTGAGCCAATTGTAAAGTTTTGTAGAGGAGGGATAATGCTATGGGGTTGTTTTTATGGACTGTCCAATGACAGTGTCTAACCTCACAAATGCTCTTCTGGGTGAACGAATATAAATTCCAACAAAATATTGTAGAAACCCTTCCCACAAGTGTGGAAGCTGTTATAACTCCATATGAATTCTTAGGGATGTCATAAAAGCTCATATAGGTGTCCCAATACTTTTGGTCTAAAAAGTGCATCAATCGTAGACATCTCATTCATTTTAAACTCACAATACCAATATCCTTCTTCTCATAATGCCATAGTCACTTAAATACAGCCCTTCGCATCTGTGCATTGCCAGCATCGGTCTTTCTCAGTGTTCAAAAACAAGTGTATAGATCAAGCTCCCATTCTCTGGAGAGAAGTGAGAGGAGCACTAAGGGATGTTTGAGATGTTTGTGTGGGGCTGGGAGCCATAGTTAGTCTTTGAGCTTTGAAACTAGTTGGGTATTGGAGTTCAGGGGGCACAGTGTCAACAAGGCACAGGCTCCAATAGAATTTGAGCAAACTTTGCCAGAAGAGACCATCATTCCCTAGGGGCCCCGAGGGAGACTTTTCAATGCAAAGGAAGTCAATTCAAGCATAAGCAATCAGATTAGTTCAAATTAAACAGAAATGCACTTACACACCCCTCAACAACCACCAGGCTTACCCTTCCCCCTTTTTACACAATGATAAGAACATTTGTCAGACTCAAAAACTGACAACAAAAAAAAATATATATATAAAAATGCCCCTAGTGCTATCACCATCCCTTGTTTGATTGTGGCAGACAAGTCTAATCCCCACTAGCCCAAGCAGGACCCTGTGTCCAAGTCAGAATGGGTTTCTCACTTCTCAACTTTGACATAGCCATCTGAGAGCAGTCACAGAGTCTGTCCACAACTGAGTGACATCTCATCACTATGAGAAACATACAGTGCATCCGGAAAGTATTCACAGCGCTTCACTTTTTCCACATTTTGTTACGTTACAGCCTTATTCC